>JBBBDQ010021059.1:0-21922 GCA_037127315.1 Ascarosepion bandense | reverse complement strand
ATTCCGACGAACATGATAATAATTGTATCTGAGCATGACTGCGGGCGGTGGACCTTCAACTCGTAAATGTTCCGACGAACATGATAATAATTGTATCTGGGCATGACTGCGGGCGGTGGACCTTCAACTCGTAAATGTTCCGACGAACATGATAATAATTGTATCTGAGCATGACTGCGGGCGGTGGACCTTCAAGTCGTAAATATTCCGACGAACATGATAATAATTGTATCTGAGCATGACTGCGGGCGGTGGACCTTCAAGTCGTAAATGTTCCGACGAACATGATAATAATTGTATCTGAGCATGACTGCGGGCGGTGGACCTTCAACTCGTAAATGTTCCGACGAACATGATAATAATTATCTGGGCATGACTGCAGGCGGTGGACCTTCAACTCGTAAATGTTCCGACGAACATGATAATAATTGTATCTGAGCATGACTGCGGGCGGACCTTCAAGTCGTAAATGTTCCGACGAACATGATAATAATTGTATCTGAGCATGACTACGGCGGTGGACCTTTAACTCGTAAATGTTCCGACGAACATGATAATAATTGTATCTGAGCATGACTGCGGGCGGCGGACCTTCAAGTCGTAAATGTTCCGACGAACATGATAATAATTGTATCTGAGCATGACTGCGGGCGGTGGACCTTCAACTCGTAAATGTTCCGACGAACATGATAATAATTGTATCTGAGCATGACTGCGGGCGGTGGACCTTCAAGTCGTAAATGTTCCGACGAACATGATAATAATTGTATCTGAGCATGACTGCGGGCGGCGGACCTTCCAACTCGTAAATATTTGGGCTGAACACGTATCATGTATCTGAGCATGACTGCGGGCGGTGGACCTTCAAGTCGTAAATGTTCCGACGAACATGATAATAATTGTATCTGAGCATGACTGCGGGCAGTGGACCCTTCAACTCGTAAATGTTCCGACGAACATGATAATAATTGTATCTGAGCATGACTGCGGGCGGTGGACCTTCAAGTCGTAAATGTTCCGACGAACAACAGTAATAATTGTATCTGAGCATGACTGCGGGCGGTGGACCTTCAACTCGTAAATGTTCCGACGAACATGATAATAATTGTATCTGAGCATGACTGCGGGCGGTGGACCTTCAACTCATCAATGTTCCGACGGTATGATAATAATTATTATCTGAGCATGACTGCGGGCGGCGGACCTTCAAGTCGTAAATGTTCCGACGAACATGATAATAATTGTATCTGAGCATGACTGCGGGCGGTGGACCTTCAAGTCGTAAATGTTCCGACGAACATGATAATAATTGTATCTGAGCATGACTGCAGGCGGTGGACCTTCAAGTCGTAAATGTTCCGACGAACATGATAATAATTGTATCTGAGCATGACTGCGGGCGGTGGACCTTCAAGTCGTAAATGTTCCAACGAACATGATAATAATTATGTGAGCATGACTGCGGGCGGTGGACCTTCAGTCCGTAAATGTTCCGACGAACATGATAATAATTATCTGAGCATGACTGCGGGCGGTGGACCTTCAAGTCGTAAATGTTCCAACGAACATGATAATAATTGTATCTGAGCATGACTGCGGGCGGTGAACCTTCAAGTCGTAAATGTTCCGACGAACATGATAATAATTGTATCTGAGCATGCGGGCGGTGGACCTTCAAGTCGTAAATGTTCCGACGAACATGATAATAATTGTATCTGAGCATGACTGCGGGCGGTGGACCTTCAAGTCGTAAATGTTCCAACGAACATGATAATAATTGTATCTGAGCATGACTGCGGGCGGTAGACCTTCAACTCGTAAATGTTCCGACGAACATGATAATAATTGTATCTGAGCATGACTGCGGGCGGTGGACCTTCAAGTCGTAAATGTTCCGACGAACATGATAATAATTGTATCTGAGCATGACTGCGGGCAGTGGACCTTCAAGTCGTAAATGTTCCGACGAACATGATAATAATTGTATCTGAGCATGACTGCGGGCGGTGGACCTTCAAGTCGTAAAAATGTTCCGACGAACATGATAATAATTGTATCTGAGCATGACTGCGGGCGGTGGACCTTCAAGTCGTAAATGTTCCAACGAACATGATAATAATTGTATCTGAGCATGACTGCGGGCGGTAGACCTTCAACTCGTAAATGTTCCGACGAACATGATAATAATTATCTGAGCATGACTGCGGGCGGTGGACCTTCAAGTCGTAAATGTTCCGACGAACATGATAATAATTGTATCTGAGCATGACTGCGGGCGGTGGACCTTCAACTCGTAAATGTTCCGACGAACATGATAATAATTTCATATCTAGAGCATGACTGCGGGCGGTGGACCTTCAACTCGTAAATGTTCCGACGAACATGATAATAATTGTATCTGAGCATGACTGCGGGCGGTGGACCTTCAAGTCGTAAATGTTCCGACGAACATGATAATAATTGTATCTGAGCATGACTGCGGGCGGTGGACCTTCAACTCGTAAATGTTCCGACGAACATGATAATAATTATCTGTGAGCATGACTGCGGGCGGTGGACCTTCAAGTCGTAAATGTTCCGACGAACATGATAATAATTATCTGAGCATGACTGCGGGCAGTGGACCTTCAACTCGTAAATGTTCCGACGAACATGATAATAATTGTATCTGAGCATGACTGCGGGCGGTGGACCTTCAACTCGTAAATGTTCCGACGAACATGATAATAATTATGTCGGTATGACTGCGGGCGGCGGACCTTCAAGTCGTAAATGTTCCGACGAACATGATAATAATTGTATCTGAGCATGACTGCGGGCGGTGGACGCTGTCATAAAATGTTCCGACGAACAACGATAATAATTGTATCTGAGCATGACTGCGGGCGGCGGACCTTCAAGTCGTAAATGTTCCGACGAACATGATAATAATTGTATCTGAGCATGACTGCGGGCGGTGGACCTTCAACTCGTAAATGTTCCGACGAACATGATAATAATTGTATCTGAGCATGACTGCGGGCGGCGGACCTTCAAGTCGTAAATGTTCAATGAACATGATAATAATTATCTGAGCATGACTGCGGGCGGTGGACCTTCGTCGTAAATGTTCCGACGAACATGATAATAATTGTATCTGAGCATGACTGCGGGCGGTGAATTCAAGTCGTAAATGTTTCCGATGAACATGATAATAATTGTATCTGAGCATGACTGCGGGCGGTGGACCTTCAAGTCGTAAATATTTCCGACGAACATGATAATAATTGTACCTGAGCATGACTGCGGGCGGTGGACCTTCAACTCGTAAATATTTCCGATGAACATGATAATAAGTGTATCTGAGCATGACTGCGGGCGGTGGACCTTCAAGTCGTAAATGTTCCGATGAATGTGATATGGTATATCTGAGCATGACTGCGGGCGGTGGACCTTCAAGTCGTAAATGTTCCGATGAACATGATAATAATTGTATCTGAGCATGACTGCGGGCGGTGGACATTCAAGTCGTAAATGTTCGATGAACATGATAATAATTGTATCTGAGCATGACTGCGGGCGGTGGACCTTCAAGTCGTAAATGTTCCGACGAACATGATAATTGTATGAGCATGACTGCGGGCGGTGGACATTCAAGTCGTAAATGTTCCGACGAACATGATAATAATTGTATCTGAGCATGACTGCGGGCGGTGGACCTTCAAGTCGTAAATGTTCCGACGAACATGATAATAATTGTATCTGAGCATGACTGCGGGCGGTGGACATTCAAGTCGTAAATGTTCCGACGAACATGATAATAATTGTATCTGAGCATGACTGCGGGCGGTGGACATTCAAGTCGTAAATGTTCCGACGAACATGATAATAATTGTATCTGAGCATGACTGCGGGCGGTGGACCTTCAAGTCGTAAATGTTCCGATGAACATGATAATAATTTGTATCTGAGCATGACTGCGGGTGGACCTTCAAGTCGTAAATGTTCCGATGAACATGATAATAATTATCTGAGCATGACTGCGGGCGGTGGACCTTCAAGTCGTAAATGTTCGATGAACATGATAATAATTGTATCTGAGCATGACTGCAGGCGGTGGACCTTCAAGTGCGTAAATGTTCCGATGAACATGATAATAATTGTATCTGAGCATGACTGCGGGCGGTGGACCTTCAACTCGTCTTCGATGAACATGATAATAATTGTATCTGAGCATGACTGCGGGCGGTGGACCTTGAAGTCGTAAATGTTCCATGACATGATAATAATTGTATCTGAGCATGACTGCGGGCGGTGGACCTTCAAGTCGTAAATGTTCCGATGAACATGATAATAATTGTATCTGGAGAGCATGACTGCGGGCGGTGGACCTTCAAGTCGTAAATGTTCCGAGTGAACATGATAATAATTGTATCTGAAACTGACTGCGGGCGGTGGACCTTCAACTCGTAAATGTTCCGATGAACATGATAATAATTGTATCTGAGCATGACTGCGGGCGGTGGACCTTGAAGTCGTAAATGTTCCGACGAACATGATAGTAATTGTATCTGAGCATGACTGCGGGCGGTGGACCTTCAAGTCGTAAATGTTCCGATGAACATGATAATAATTATCTGAGCATGACTGCGGGCGGTGGACCCTTCAAGTCGTAAATGTTCCGATGAACATGATAATAATTGTATCTGAGCATGACTGCGGGCGGTGGACCTTCAAGTCGTAAATGTTCCGATGAACATGATAATAGTGTATCTGAAGCATGACTGCGGGCGATGGACCTTCAAGTCGTAAATGTTCCGATGAACACTGTCATGGTATCTGAGCATGACTGCGGGCGGTGGACCTTCAAGTCGTAAATGTTCCGATGAACATGATAATAATTGTATCTGAGCATGGGCTTCTGGGCGGTGGACCTTGAAGTCGTAAAGCATGTTCCGACGAACATGATAATAATTGTATCTAGCATGACTGCGGGCGGTGGACCTTCAAGTCGTAAATGTTCCGACGAACATGATAATAATTGTATCTGAGCATGACTGCGGGCGGTGGACCTTCAACTCGTAAATGTTCCGATGAACATGATAATAATTGTATCTGAGCATGACTGCGGGCGGTGGACCTTCAACTCGTAAATGTTCCGATGAACATGATAATAATTAATATCTGGAAACATGGCTTCCAAGGCAGTGGACCTTCAACTCGTAAATGTTCCGATGAACATGATAATAATTGTATCTGAGCATGACTGCGGGCGGTGGACCTTCAACTCGTAAATGTTCCGACGAACATGATAATAATTATCTGAGCATGACTGCAGGCGTTGGACCTTCAAGTCGTAAATGTTTCCATTGAACGCAGTAATAATTGTATCTGAAGGCATGACTGCGGTGGACCTTCAAGTCATGTATTTCCCGACGAACATGATAATAATTGTATCTGAGCATGACTGCGGGCGGTGGACCTTCAACTCGTAAATGTTCCGACGAGGATAATAATTGTATCTGAGCATGACTGCGGGCGGTGGACCTTCAAGTCGTAAATGTTCGACGACATGATAATAATTGTATCTGAGCATGACTGCGGGCGGTGGACCTTCAACTCGTAAATGTTCCGACGAACATGATAATAATTGTATCTGAGCATGACTGCGGGCGGTGGACCTTGAAGTCGTAAATGTTCCGATGAACATGATAATAATTGTATCTGACATGACTGCGGGCGGTGGACCTTCAACTCGTAAAATGTTCCGACGAACATGATAATAATTGTATCTGAAGCATGACTGCGGGCGGTGGACCTTCAGAGTCGTAAATGTTCCGACGAACATGATAATAATTGTATCTGAGCATGACTGCGGGCGGTGGACCTTCAACTCGTAAATGTTCCGACGAACATGATAATAATTGTATCTGGAAAGCATGACTGCAGGCGGTGGACCTTGAAGTCGTAAATGTTCCGATGAACGATGGTATCTGAGCATGACTGCGGGCGGTGGACCTTGAAGTCGTAAATGTTCCGATGAACATGATAATAATTATCTGAGCATGACTGCGGGCGGTGGACCCAACCAACTCGTAAATGTTCCGACGAACATGATAATAATTGTATCTGAGCATGACTGCGGGCGGTGGACCTTGAAGTCGTAAATGTTCCGATGAACATGATAATAATTGTATCTGTGACTGCGGGCGGTGGACCTTCAGGTCGTAAATGTTCCGACGAACATGATAATAATTGTATCTGAGCATGACTGCGGGCGGTGGACCTTCAACTCGTAAATGTTCCGACGAACATGATAATAATTGTATCTGAGCATGACTGCGGGCGGTGGACCTTCAAGTCGTAAATGTTCCGACGAACATGATAATAATTGTATCTGAGCATGACTGCGGGCGGTGGACCTTCAAGTCGTAAATGTTCCGATGAACATGATAATAATTATCTGAGCATGACTGCGGGCGGTGGACCTTCAACTCGTAAATGTTCCGACGAACATGATAATAATTATCTGAGCATGACTGCGGGCAGTGGACCTTCAAGTCGTAAATGTTTCCGTGAACATGATAATAATTGTATCTGAGCATGACTGCGGGCGGTGGACCTTGAAGTCGTAAATGTTCCGATGAACATGATAATAATTGTATCTGAGCATGACTGCGGGCGGTGGACCTTCAAGTCGTAAATGTTCCGACGAACATGATAATAATTGTATCTGAGCATGACTGCGGGCGGTGGACCTTCAAGTCGTAAATGTTCCGACGAACATGATATGTTGCCATCTGAAACGCATGACTGCGGGCGGACCTTCAACTCGTAAATGTTCCGACGAACATGATAGTGTATCTGAGCATGACTGCGGGCGGTGAACCTTCAGTCGTAAATGTTCCGACGAACATGATAATAATTGTATCTGAGCATGACTGCGGGCGGTGGACCTTCAACTCGTAAATGTTCCGACAGACATGATAATAATTGTATCTGAGCATGACTGCGGGCGGTGGACCTTCAAGTCGTAATCGCTGCGACGAACATGATAATAATTGTATCTGAGCATGACTGCGGGCGGTGGACCTTCAAGTCGTAAATGTTCCGATGAACGCAGTAATGATGTATCTGAGCATGACTGCGGGCGGTGGACCTTCAAGTCGTAAATGTTCCGACGAACATGATAATATGAGTATCTGGTATGACTGCGGGCGGTGGACCTTCAAGTCGTAAATGTTCCGACGAACACAGTAATAATTGTATCTGAGCATGACTGCGGGCGGTGGACCTTCAGTCGTATTTCCGACGAACATGATAATAATTGTATCTGAGCATGACTGCGGGCGGTGGACCTTCAAGTCGTAAATGTTCCGACGAACATGATAATAATTGTATCTGAGCATGACTGCGGGCGGTGGACCTTGAAGTCTTCAATGTTCCGATGAACATGATAATAATTGTATCTGAGCATGACTGCGGGCGGTGGACCTTCAAGTCGTAAATGTTCCGACGAACATGATAATAATTGTATCTGAGCATGACTGCGGGCGGTGGACCTTCAAGTCGTAAATGTTCCGACGAACATGATAATAATTGTATCTGAGCACTGACTGCGGGCGGTGGACCTTCAACTCGTAAATGTTCCGACCAAAGACATGATAATAATTATCGATATGACTGCGGGCGGTGGACCTTCAAGTCGTAAATGTTCCGACGAACATGATAATAATTGTATCTGAGCATGACTGCGGGCGGTGGACCTTCAACTCGTAAATGTTCCGACGAACGATAATAATTGTATCTGAGCATGACTGCGGGCGGTGGACCTTCAAGTCGTAAATGTTCCGACGAACATGAAGTAATAATTATCTGAGCATGACTGCGGGCGGTGGACCTTCAAGTCGTAAATGTTCCGGTGAACATGATAATAATTGTATCTGAGCATGACTGCGGGCGGTGGACCTTCAACTCGTAAATGTTCCGACGAACATGATAATAATTATCTCGAGCATGACTGCGGGCGGTGGACCTTCAAGTCGTAAATGTTCCGACGAACATGATAATAATTGTATCTGAGCATGACTGCGGGCGGTGGACCTTGAAGTCGTAAATGTTCCGATGAACATGATAATAATTGTATCTGAGCATGACTGCGGGCGATGGACCTTCAAGTCGTAAATGTTCCGACGAACATGATAATAATTGTATCTGAGCATGACTGCGGGCGGTGGACCTTCAAGTCGTAAATGTTCCGACGAACATGATAATAATTGTATCTGAAACCATGACTGCGGGCGGTGAACTGGCCTTCAACTCGTAAATGTTCCGACGAACATGATAATAATTATATCTGAGCATGACTGCGGGCGGTGGACCCTTCAGTCATAAATATTCCGACGAACATGATAATAATTGTATCTGAGCATGACTGCGGGCGGTGGACCTTCAACTCGTAAATGTCCGACGAACATGATAATAATTGTATCTGAGCAGCTGCACGGGCGGTGGATGGACCCTTCCAGTCGTAAATGTTCCGATGAACGCAGTAATAGTATGTCTGAGCATGACTGCGGGCGGTGGACCTTCAAGTCGTAAATGTTCCGATGAACATAAGTGATAATAGTGTATCTGAGCATGACTGCGGGCGGTGGACCCTTCAACTCGTAAATGTTCCGACGAACATGATAATAATTGTATCTGAGCATGACTGCGGGCGGTGGACAAGTCGTAAATGTTCCATTGAACATGATAATAATTGTATCTGAGCATGACTGCGGGCGGTGGACCTTCAAGTCGTAAATGTTCCGATGAACATGATAATAATTGTATCGAGCATGACTGCGGGCGGTGGACCTTCAACTCGTAAATGTTCCGACGGTATGATAATAATTATCTGAGCACGACTGCGGGCGGTGGACCTTCAAGTCGTAAATGTTCCGACGAACATGATAATAATTGTATCTGAGCATGACTGCGGGCGGTGGACCTTCAACTCGTAAATGTTCCGACGAACATGATAATAATTGTATCTGAGCATGACTGCGGGCGGTGGACCTTCAAGTCGTAAATGTTCCGATGAACATGATAATAATTGTGAGCATGACTGCGGGCGGTGGACCTTCAAGTCGTAAATGTTCCGATGAACATGATAATAATTGTATCTGAGCATGACTGCGGGCGGTGGACCTTCAACTCGTAAATGTTCCGACGAACATGATAATAATTGTATCGACATGACTGCGGGCGGTGGACCTTCAACTCGTAAATGTTCCGATGAACATGATAATAGTGTATCTGAGCATGACTGCGGGCGGTGGACCTTCAAGTCCTTAAATGTTCCGATGAACATGATAATAATTGCTATCTGAGCATGACTGCGGTGGACCTTCAACTCGTAAATGTTCCGACGAACATGATAATAATTGTATCTGAGCTGACTGCGGTGGACCTTCAAGTCGTAAATGCCGAACATGATAATAATTGTATCTGAGCATGACTGCGGGCGGTGGACCTTCAAGTCGTAAATGTTCCGATGAACATGATAATAATTGTATCTGAGCATGACTGCGGGCGGTGGACCTTCAACTCGTAAATGTTCCGACAGACATGATAATAATTGTATCTGAGCATGACTGCGGGCGGTGGACCTTCAAGTCGTAAATGTTCCGACGAACATGATAATAATTATCAGAGCATGACTGCCTACGGGCGGTGGACCTTCAACTCGTAAATGTTCCGACGAACATGATAATAATTGTATCTGAGCATGACTGCGGGCGGTGGACCTTCAAGTCGTAAATGTTCCGACGAACATGATAATAATTGTATCTGAGCATGACTGCGGGCGGTGGACCTTCAAGTCGTAAATGTTCCGACGAACATGATAATAATTGTATCTGAGCATGACTGCGGGCGGTGGACCTTCAAGTCGTAAATGTTCCGACGAACATGATAATAATTGTATCTGAGCATGACTGCGGGCGGTGGGCCTTCAAGTCGTAAATGTTCCGACGAACATGATAATAATTGTATCTGAGCATGACTGCGGGCGGTGGACCTTCAACTCGTAAATGTTCCGATGAACATGATAATAATTGTATCTGAGCATGACTGCGGGCGGTGGACCTTCAACTCGTAAATGTTCCGATGAACGCGGTAATAATTGTATTGAGCATGACTGCGGGCGGTGGACCTTCAACTCGTAAATGTTCCGATGAACATGATAATAATTGTATCTGAGCATGACTGCGGGCGGTGGACCTTGAAGTCGTAAATGTTCCGATGAACATGATAATAATTGTATCTGAGCATGACTGCGGGCGGTGGACGCTAAGTCGTAAATGTTTTCCGATGAACATGATAATAATTGTATCTGAGCATGACTGCGGGCGGTGGACATTCAAGTCGTAAATGTTCCGACGAACATGATAATATAATTGTATCTGAGCTTGTGACTGCGGGCGGTGGACCTTCAAGTCGTAAATGTTCCGATGAACATGATATGAGTATCTGAGCATGACTGCGGGCGGTGGACCTTCAAGTCGTAAATGTTCCGATGAACATGATAATAATTGTATCTGAGCATGACTGCGGGCGGTGGACATTCAAGTCGTAAATGTTCCGATGAACATGATAATAATTGTATCTGAGCATGACTGCGGGCGGTGGACCTTCAAGTCGTAAATGTTCCGATGAACATGGAAATAATAATTATATCTAGAGCATGACTGCGGGCGGTGGACCTTCAAATCCGTAAATGTTCCGACGAACATGATAATAATTGTATCTGAGCATGACTGCGGGCGGTGGACCTTCAAGTCGTAAATGTTCCGACGAACATGATAATAATTATCGCTGAGCATGACTGCGGGCGGTGGACCTTCAACTCGTAAATGTTCCGGCGAACGCAGTAATAATTGTATCTGAGCATGACTGCAGGCGGTGGACCCTTCAACTCGTAAATGTTCCGATGAACATGATAATAATTGTATCTGAGCATGACTGCGGGCGGTGGACCTTCAACTCGTAAATGTTCCGATGAACATGATAATTGTATCTGAGCATGACTGCGGGCGGTGGACCTTCAACTCGTAAATGTTCGATGAACATGATAATAATTGTATCTGAGCATGACTGCGGGCGGTGGACCTTCAAATGTAAATGTTCCGACGAACATGATAATAATTGTATCTGAGCATGACTGCGGGCGGTGGACCTTCAACTCGTAAATGTTCCGATGAACATGATAATAATTGTATCTGAGCATGACTGCGGGCCGGTGGACCTTCAAGTCGTAAATGTTCCGATGAACATGATAATAATTGTATCTGAGCATGACTGCGGGCGGTGGACCTTCAACTCGTAAATGTTCCGATGAACATGATAATAATTGTATCTGAGCATGACTGCGGGCGGTGGACCTTCGTCGTAAATGTTCCGACGAACATGATAATAATTGTATCTGAGCATGACTGCGGGCGGTGGACCTTCAACTCGTAAATGTTCCGATGAACATGATATGTATCTGAAACGCGGCTGCGGGCGGTGGACCTTCGCTCGTAAATGTTCCGATGAACATGATAATAATTGTATCTGAGCATGACTGCGGGCGGTGGACCTTCAACTCGTAAATGTTCCGATGAACATGATAATAATTGTATCTGAGCATGACTGCGGGCGGTGGACCTTCAAGTCGTAAATGTTCCGATGAACATGATAATAATTATCCCTGAGCATGACTGCGGGCGGTGGACCTTCAAGTCGTAAATGTTCCGATGAACATGATAATAATTGTATCTGAGCATGACTGCGGGCGGTGGACCTTCAAGTCGTAAATGTTCAACCGAACATGATAATAATTGTATCTGAGCATGACTGCGGGCGGTGGACCTTCAACTCGTAAATGTTCCGATGAACATGATAATAATTGTATCTGAGCATGACTGCGGGCGGTGGACCTTCAACTCGTAAATGTTCCGATGAACATGATAATTGTATCTGAGCATGACTGCGGGCGGTGGACCTTTAACTCGTAAATGTTCCGATGAACATGATAATTGTATCTGAGCATGACTGCAGGCGGTGGACCTTCAACTCGTAAATGTTCCGATGAACATGATAATAATTGTATCTGAGCATGACTGCGGGCGGTGGACCTTCAACTCGTAAATGTTCCGATGAACATGATAATAATTGTATCTGAGCATGACTGCGGGCCAGGTGGACCTTCAACTCGTAAATGTTCCGATGAACATGATAATAATTGTATCTGAGCATGACTGCGGGCGGTGGACCCCTTCCAACTCGTAAAATGTTCCGATGAACATGATAATAATTGTATCTGAGCATGACTGCGGGCGGTGGACCTTCAGGTCGTAAATGTTCCGACGAACATGATAATAATTGTATCTGAGCATGACTGCGGGCGGAGTGAGCCTTCAACTCGTAAATGTTCCATGAACATGATAATAATTATCTGAGCATGACTGCAGCGGTGGACCTTCAAGTCGTAAATGTTCCGACGAACATGATAATAATTGTATCTGAGCATGACTGCGGGCGGTGGACCTTCAAGTCGTAAATGTTCCGACGAACATGATAATAATTGTATCTGAGCATGACTGCGGGCGGTGGACCTTCAAGTCGTAAATGTTCCGACGAACATGATAATAATTATCTGAGCATGACTGCGGGTGGTGGACCTTCAACTCGTAAATGTTCCATGAACACGTGTAGTGTATCTGAGCATTGCGGGCGGTGGACCTTCAACTCGTAAATGTTCCGATGAACATGATAATAATTGTATCTGAGCATGAGAAGCTGCGGGCGGTGGACCTTCAACTCGTAAATGTTCCGATGAACATGATAATAAGTGTCTGAGCATGACTGCGGGCAGTGGACCTTCCAACTCGTAAATGTTCCGATGAACATGATAATAATTGTATCTGAGCATGACTGCGGGCGGTGGACCTTCAAGTCGTAAATGTTCCGATGAACATGATAATAATTGTATCTGAGCACTTGTGCGGGCGGTGGACCTTCAAGTCGTAAATGTTCCGATGAACATG
The DNA here is from genome assembly GCA_037127315.1 of Ascarosepion bandense. Lineage (NCBI taxonomy): Eukaryota > Metazoa > Mollusca > Cephalopoda > Sepiida > Sepiidae > Ascarosepion > Ascarosepion bandense. The sequence continues at coordinate 8,870 of JBBBDQ010021059.1, read as the reverse complement.
ATAATAATTGTATCTGAGCATGACTGCGGGCGGTGGACCTTCAACTCGTAAATGTTCCGATGAACATGATAATAATTATCTGAGCATGACTGCGGGCGGTGGACCTTCAAGTCGTAAATGTTCCGACGAACATGATAATAATTGTATCTGAGCATGACTGCGGGCGGTGGACCTTCAACTCGTAAATGTTCCGATGAACATGATAATAATTGTATCTGAGCATGACTGCGGGCGGTGGACCTTCAACTCGTAAATATTTCCGATGAACATGATAATAATTAATATCTGAGCATGACTGCGGGCGGTGGACCTTCAAGTCGTAAATGTTCCGATGAACATATACATCAGTCTGCTGACTGGTGGGCGGTGGACCTTCAAGTCGTAAATGTTCCGATGAACATGATAATAATTGTATCTGAGCATGACTGCGGGCGGTGGACCTTCAACTCGTAAATGTTCCGATGAACATGATAATAATTGTATCTGAGCATGACTGCGGGCGGGGTGGGACCTTCAACTCGTAAATGTTCCGATGACCATGATAATAATTGTATCTGAGCATGACTGCGGGCGGTGGACCTTCAAGTCGTAAATGTTCCGGATGAACATGATAATAATTGTATCTGAGCATGACTGCGGGCGGTGGACCAAGTCGTAAATGTTCCGATGAACATGATAATAATTGTATCTGAGCATGACTGCGGGCGGTGGACCTTCAAGTCGTAAATGTTCCGATGAACATGATAATAATTGTATCTGAGCATGACTGCGGGCGGTGGACCTTCAACTCCGTAAATGTTCCGATGAACATGATAATAATTGTATCTGAGCATGACTGCGGGCGGTGGACCTTCAAGTCGTAAATGTTCCGATGAACATGATAATAATTGTATCTGAGCATGACTGCGGGCGGTGGACCTTCAAGTCGTAAATGTTCCGATGAACATGACAATAATTCGTATCTGAGCATGACTGCGGGCGGTGGACCTCAAGTCGTAAATGCTCCATGAACATGATAATAATTGTATCTGAGCATGACTGCGGGCGGTGGACCTTCAACTCGTAAATGTTCCGATGAACATGATAATAATTGTATCTGAGCATGACCGCGGGCGGGGTGGACCTTCATCCAACTGTCCTGATGGGTCCATGATAATAATTGTATCTGAGCATGACTGCGGGCGGTGGACCTCAAGTCGTAAATGTTCCGATGAAACATATAATAATTGTATCTGAGCATGACTGCGGGCGGTGGACCTTCAACTCGCAAATGTTCCGATGAACATGATAATAATTGTATCTGAGCATGACTGCGGGCGGTGGACCTTCAACTCGTAAATGTTCCGATGAACATGATAATAATTGTATCTGAGCATGACTGCGGGCGGGTGGACCTTCAACTCGTAAATGTTCCGATGAACATGATAATAATTGTATCTGAGCATGACTGCGGGCGGTGGACCTTTCAAGTCGTAAATGTTCCGATGAACATGATAATAATTGTATCTGAGCATGACTGCGGGCGGTGGACCTTCAAGTCGTAAATGTTCCGATGAACATGATAATAATTGTATCTCGAGCATGACTGCGGGCGGTGGACTCTAATCTCGTAAATGTTCCGATGAACATGATAATAATTGTATCTGAGCAGCACTGCGGGCGGTGGACCTTCACAAGGTTTAAATGTTCCGACGAACATGATAATAATTGTATCTGAGCATGACTGTAGCGGTGGACCTTCAATCGTAAATGTCTTCCGATGAACATGATAATAATTGTATCTGAGCATGACTGCGGGCGGTGGACCTTCAACTGTAAATGTTCCGATGAACATGATAATAATTGTATCTGAGCATGACTGCGGGCGGTGGACCTTCAAGTCGTAAATGTTCCGATGAACATGATAATAATTGTATCTGAGCATGACTGCGGGCGGTGGACCTTCAAGTCGTAAATGTTCCGATGAACATGATAATAATTGTATCTGAGCATGACTGCGGGCGGTGGACCTTCAAGTCGTAAATGTTCCGATGAACATGATAATAATTGTATCTGGAGCATGACTGCGGGCGGTGGACCTTCAACTCGTAAATGTTCCGATGAACATGATAATAATTGTATCTGAGCATGACTGCGGGCGGTGGACCTTCAACTCGTAAATGTTCCGATGAACATGATAATAATTGTATCTGAGCATGACTGCGGGCGGTGGACCTTCAACTCGTAAATGTTCCGATGAACATGACAATAATTGTATCTGAGCATGACTGCGGGCGGTGGACCTTCAAGTCGTAAATGTTCCGATGAACATGATAATAATTGTATCTGAGCATGACTGCGGGCGGTGGACCTTCAACTCGTAAATGTTCCGATGAACATGATAATAATTGTATCTGAGCATGACTGCGGGGCGGTGGACCTTGAAGTCGTAAATGTTCCGATGAACATGATAATAATTGTATCTGAGCATGACTGCGGGGCGTGGACCTTCTTCAAGTCGTAAATGTTCCGATGAACATGATAATAATTGTATCTGAGCAGACTGCGGGCGGTGGACATTCAAGTCGTAAATGTTCCGACGAACATGATAATAATTGTATCTTATACACTGCGGCGGTGGACCCCTTCAAGTCGTAAATGTTCCGACGAACATGATAATAATGTATCCACTGCGGGCGGTGGACCTTGAAGTCGTAAATGTTCCGATGAAATACAGATAATAATTGTATCTGAGCATGACTGCGGGCGGTGGACCTTCAACTCGTAAATGTTCCGATGAACATGATAATAATTGTATCTGAGCATGACTGCGGGCGGTGGACCTTCAAGTCGTAAATGTTCCGATGAACATGATAATAATTGTATCTGGAGCATGACTGCGGGCGGTGGACATTCAAGTCGTAAATGTTCCGACGAACATGATAATAATTGTATCTGAGCATGACTGCGGGCGGTGGACCTTCAAGTCGTAAATGTTCCGATGAACATGATAATAATTGTATCTGAGCATGACTGCGGGCGGTGGACATTCAAGTCGTAAATGTTCCGACGAACATGATAATAATTGTATCTGAGCATGACTGCGGGCGGTGGACCTTCAAGTCGTAAATGTTCCGACGAACATGATAATAATTGTATCTGAGCATGACTGCGGGCGGTGGACCTTGAAGTCGTAAATGTTCCGATGAACATGATAATAATTGTATCTGAGCATGACTGCGGGCGGTGGACCTTCAACTCGTAAATGTTCCGATGAACATGATAATAATTGTATCTGAGCATGACTGCGGGCGGTGGACCTTCAACTCTCGTAAATGTTCCGATGAACATGATAATAATTGTATCTCCGAGCATGACTGCGGGCGGTGGACCTTCAACTCGTAAATGTTCCGATGAACATGATAATAATTGTATCTGAGCATGACTGCGGGCGGTGGACCTTCAACTCGTAAATGTTCCGACGAACATGATAATAATTGTATCTGAGCATGACTGCGGGCGGTGGACCTTCAAGTCGTAAATGTTCCGACGAACATGATAATAATTGTATCTGAGCATGACTGCGGGCGGTGGACCTTCAAGTCGTAAATGTTCCGATGAAAAATACGATAATAATTGTATCTGAGCATGACTGCGGGCGGTGGACCTTCAAGTCGTAAATGTTCCGATGAACATGATAATAATTGTATCTGAGCATGACTGCGGGCGGTGGACCTTCAAGTCGTAAATGTTCCGATGAACATGATAATAATTGTATCTGAGCATGACTGCGGGCGGTGGACCTTCGTCGTAAATGTTCCGACGAACATGATAATAATTGTATCTGAGCATGACTGCGGGCGGTGGACCTTCAAGTCGTAAATGTTCCGATGAACATGATAATAATTGTATCTGAGCATGACTGCGGGCGGTGGACCTTCAAGTCGTAAATGTTCCGACGAACATGATAATAATTGTATTCGAGCATGACTGTATGCAGGATTAAGTCGTAAATGTTCCGACGAACATGATAATAATTGTATTCGAGCATGACTGCGGGCGGTGGACCTTCAAGTCGTAAATGTTCCGACGAACATGATAATAATTGTATCTGAGCATGACTGCGGGCGGTGGACCTTCAAGTCGTAAATGTTCTGACGAACATGATAATAATTGTATCTGAGCATGACTGCGGGCGGTGGACCTTCAACTCGTAAATGTTCCGACGAACATGATAATAATTGTATCTGAGCATGACTGCGGGCGGTGGACCTTCAAGTCGTAAATGTTCCGACGAACATGATAATAATTGTACCTGAGCATGACTGCGGGCGGTGGACCTTCAAGTCGTAAATGTTCCGACGAACATGATAATAATTGTATCTGAGCATCGCGGGCGGTGGACCTTCAAGTCGTAAATGTTCCTACGAACATGATAATAATTGTATCTGAGCATGACTGCGGGCGGTGGACCTAGACCTTGTAAATGTTCCGGACGAACATGATAATACTGTATCTGAGCATGACTGCGGGCGGTGGACCTTCAAGTCGTAAATGTTCCGACGAACATGATAATAATTGTACCCGAGCATGACTGCGGCGGTGGACCTTTCGAAGCCGCAAATGTTCCGACGAACATGATAATAATTGTATCTGAGCATGACTGCGGGCGGTGGACCTTCAAGTCGTAAATGTTCCGACGAACATGATAATAATTGTATCTGAGCATGACTGCGGGCGGTGGACCTTCAACTCGTAAATGTTCCGATGAACATGATAATAATTGTATCTGAGCATGACTGTGGGCGGTGGACCTTCAACTCGTAAATGTTCCGACGAACATGATAATAATTGTATCTGAGCATGACTGCGGGCGGTGGACCTTCAAGTCGTAAATGTTCCGACGAACATGATAATAATTGTATCTGAGCATGACTGCGGGCGGTGGACCTTCAACTCGTAAATGTTCCGATGAACATGATAATAATTGTATCTGAGCATGACTGCGGGCGGCGGACCTTCAACTCGTAAATGTTCCGACGAACATGATAATAATTGTATCTGAGCATGACTGCGGGCGGTGGACCTTCAACCTCGTAAATGTTCCGATGAACATGATAATAATTGTATCTGAGCATGACTGCGTTGTTGACCTTCAACTCGTAAATGTTCCGACGAACATGATAATAATTGTATCTGAGCATGACTGCGGGCGGTGGACCTTCAACTCGTAAATGTTCCGATGAACATGATAATAATTGTATCTGAGCATGACTGCGGGCGGTGGACCTTCTAACTCGTAAATGTTCCGATGAACATGATAATAATTGTATCTGAGCATGACTCCCCGTGGGCGGCGGACCTTCAACTCCGTAAATGTTCCGACGAACATGATAATAATTGTATCTGAGCATGACTGCGGGCGGACCTTCAACTCCGTAAATGTTCCGATGAACATGATAATAATTGTATCTGAGCATGACTGCGGGCGGTGGACCTTCAAGTCGTAAATGTTCCGATGAACATGATAATAATTGTATTCGAGCATGACTGCGGGCGGTGGACCTTCAACTCGTAAATGTTCCGATGAACATGATAATAATTGTATCTGAGCATGACTGCGGGCGGTGGACCTTCAAGTCGTAAATGTTCCGATGAACATGATAATAATTGTATCTGAGCATGACTGCGGGCGGTGGACCTTCAAGTCGTAAATGTTCCGATGAACATGATAATAATTGTATCTGAGCATGACTGCGGCGGTGGACCTTCAACTTCGTGGGTAACCTGATGAACATGATAATAATTGTATCTGAGCATGACTGCGGGCGGTGGACCTTCAAGTCGTAAATGTTCCGACGAACATGATAATTGTATCTGAGCATGACTGCGGCGGTGGACCTTCAACTCGTAAATGTTCCGATGAACATGATAATAATTGTATCTGAGCATGACTGCGGGCGGTGGACCTTCAACTCGTAAATGTTCCGATGAACATGATAATAATTGTATCTGAGCATGACTGCGGGCGGTGGACCTTCAAGTCGTAAATGTTCCGATGAACATGATAATAATTGTATCTGGAGCATGACTGCGGGCGGTGGACCTTCAAGTGTCGTAAAATGTTCCGATGAACATGATAATAATTGTATCTGAGCATGACTGCGGGCGGTGGACCTTCAACTCGTAAATGTTCCGATGAACATGATAATAATTGCATTCGAGCATGACTGCGGGCGGTGGACTCTTCAACTCGTAAATGTTCCGATGAACATGATAATAATTGTATCTGAGCATGACTGCGGGGGCGGTGGACCTTCAAGTCGTAAATGTTCCGATGAACATGATAATAATTGTATCTGGAGCATGACTGCGGGCGGTGGACCTTCAAGTCGTAAATGTTCCGATGAACATGATAATAATTGTATCTGAGCATGACTGCGGGCGGTGGACCTTTCAAGTCGTAAATGTTCCGATGAACATGATAATAATTGTATCTGAGCATGACTGCGGGCGGTGACTAACTCGTAAATGTTCCGATGCCGATAATAATTGTATTCGAGCATGACCGGTGGCGGTGGACCTTCAAGTCGTAAATGTCTCCATGAACATGATACTAATTGTATCTGAGCATGACTGCGGGCGGTGGACCTTCAAGTCGTAAATGTTCATTGAACATGATAATAATTGCATCTGAGCATGACTGCGGGCGGTGGACCTTCAAGTCGTAAATGTTCCGATGAACATGATAATAATTGTATCTGAGCATGACTGCGGGCGGTGGACCTTCAACTCGTAAATGTTCCGATGAACATGATAATAATTGTATCTGAGCATGACTGCGGGCGGTGGACCTTCAAGTCGTAAATGTTCCGATGAACATGATAATAATTGTTCGAGCATGACTGCGGGCGGTGGACCTTCAAAGTCGTAAATGTTCCGATGAACATGATAATAATTGTATCTGAGCATGACTGCGGGCGGTGGACCTTCAACTCTGCAAATGTTCCGATGTCACGATAATAATTGTATCTGGAGAAGACTGCGGGCGGTGGACCTTCAACTCGTAAATGTTCCGATGAACATGATAATAATTGTATCTGAGCATGACTGCGGGCGGTGGACCTTCAACTCGTAAATGTTCCGATGAACATGATAATAATTGTATCTGAGCAATGACTGCGGCGGACTCAAGTCGTAAATGTTCCGATGAACATGATAATAATTGTATCTGAGCATGACTGCGGGCGGTGGACCTTCAAGTCGTAAATGTTCCGATGAACATGATAATAATTGTATCTGAGCATGACTGCGGGCGGTGGACCTTCAACTCGTAAATGTTCCGATGAACATGATAATAATTGTATCTGAGCATGACTGCGGGCGGTGGACCTTCAAGTCGTAAATGTTCCGACGAACATGATAATAATTGTATCTGAGCATGACTGTAGCGGTGGACCTTCAACTCGTAAATGTTCCGATGAACATGATAAATAATTGTATCTGAGCATGACTGCGGCGGTGGACCTTCAACTCGTAAATGTTCCGATGAACATGATAATAATTGTATCTGAGCATGACTGCGGGCGGTGGACCTTCAAGTCGTAAATGTTCCGATGAACATGATAATAATTGTATCTGAGCATGACGGCGGTGGACCTTCAAGTCGTAAATGTTCCGATGAACATGATAATAATTGTATCTGAGCATGACTGCGGGCGGTGGACCTTCAAGTCGTAAATGTTCCGATGAACATGATAATAATTGTATTCGAGCATGACTGCGGGCGGTGGACCTTCAACTCGTAAATGTTCCGATGAACATGATAATAATTGTATCTGGAGTACCACTGCGGGCGGTGGACCTTTCTCAACTCGTAAATGTTCCGATGAACATGATAATAATTGTATCTGAGCATGACTGCGGGCGGTGGACCTTCAACCTCGTAAATGTTCCGATGAACATGATAATAATTGTATCTGAGCATGACTGCGGTGAAGTAGGACCTTCGTCGTAACAAGTTCCGATGAACATGATAATAATTGTATCTGAGCATGACTGCGGGCGGTGGACCTTCAACTCGTAAATGTTCCGATGAACATGATAATAATTGTATCTGAGCATGACTGCGGGCGGTGGACTTCTTGAAGTCGTAAATGTTCCGATGAACATGATAATAATTGTATCTGGAGCATGACTGCGGGCGGTGGACCAGTCGTAAATGTTCTGATGAACATGATAATAATTGTATCTGAGCATGACTGCGGGCGGTGGACATTCAAGTCGTAAATGTTCCGACGAACATGATAATAATTGTATCTGAGCATGACTGCGGGCGGTGGACCTTCAAGTCGTAAATGTTCTTGGACGAACATGATAATAATTGTATCTGAGCATGACTGCGGGCGGTGGACTCCTTGAAGTCGTAAATGTTCCGATGAACATGATAATAATTGTATCTGAGCATGACTGCGGGCGGTGGACCTTCAACCTGCAAATGTTCCGATGAACATGATAATAATTGTATTCGAGCATGACTGCGGGCGGTGGACCTTCAAGTCGTAAATGTTCCGATGAACATGATAATAATTGTATCTGAGCATGACGGTGGGCGGTGGACATTTCAAGTCGTAAATGTTCCGATGAACATGATAATAATTGTATCTGAGCATGACTGCGGGCGGTGGACCTTCAAGTCGTAAATGTTCCGATGAACATGATAATAATTGTATCTGAGTATGACTGCGGGCGGTGGACATTCAAGTCGTAAATGTTCCGACGAACATGATAATAATTGTATCTGGAGCATGACTGCGGGCGGTGGACCTCAAGTCGTAAATGTTCCGACGAACATGATAATAATTGTATCTGAGCATGACTGCGGGCGGTGG
>JBBBDQ010021057.1:0-19910 GCA_037127315.1 Ascarosepion bandense | reverse complement strand
AGAAGACTTCGATACCGAAAAGAATAAGAATGACAATACGAGGATACTGAAACCGAAATCCTTTGTTGTTTGGAATCCCCACGAGTTGCGTATAAACATTACGGAGTTTCTGGAGGAGCGTAAAGAGTTTGATCATCTTTTGAAAGATGACGGACTTTTGGAAAACCCCAGGGTGCAAAAGTTTGAAAAAGAATGGTGTCGGTCTTCGTGGTGGATGTTTGGCACCAAGGTGTCATCACGAAGACACAGTGATTCGAACACTGGTGTCCTAGGGGTTAAGCCCCAAAGAGTTATAAGAGGACCGGGTTTTCTCCCGTGGGACGTACTACCCTCACCTGAAGATTGCTTCCGATGACGGGCAAGGAATTGATCACTAACGACCTAATAATCAGGACAATATATGAAGGCCGAAGGAAGACCACGGTAACAGTATGAGGTTCCTCCTCAGGTTGCCGGTGAACATCTGGCACGTCCTATTTGAAATATGGCCAAATAATAGCGACCTCATCCGACAACCTGAACAGGGATGGATGTTTGATATATTGATGGATCAAGATGCCTTCGAGTCCGTCCCCAACTGCTTGGACTATTGCGGCCGGAAAATGCCGGTCGTAGTGACCAGGCTTGACCATCTTGCTGAAGTGTGGGCAGATTGGTCACCTGTTCCTCCTTCTGTCCAGAGAAGAAGGCCTCTGGTGCTCCGGCCGCTGACCAAAATGCCTAAGCCTGAAAATTGTAGTTCCGCAACGCCTGTAACGGAGCTGTTGGCGGCACGGTCCGAGGACTTAAAAACCCCGGGTGAGTCTCCTTCATCTCTCGAATTCTGGGCCTGCCACTGGTGTGGTTAAGGACAAAGACGACGAGGAATGGCGTGTCGTTACTAGAGGCAAAGGAAGAGCCGAGAGCAACGGGACCTGGTCCCCTAAGGGCCACTAGGGATGACACCAACAGTGCTCCCTCTGTCAGCAGTAAGGGCGTGTCCCGGCAGTTCACCAAGATGCTCCGTTGTGGAAATTCAAAAACAGGCAGAGCCAGCTGAGAAAAGATTAAAAAATGAGAGAGCTCAAAAGGCTCTAGAGTCAAGTAAGACCAAGAAATCATCAGCAGCGTCAGTGTCTGCCCCTACTTCTCCTCCACAAAAAAAGAATTATGGCACCTCCTCCCATGACAAAATCCTTGACCCACCCTTCCAAAATAGCCATATTTAAAAAACCATCACAGATCCCTTCAACCCCCTTCTCTGTCCCTTCTCCAGTCCCTTCTCATGGTTTATCCCCAGCTGGATTTCTACCCTTTCTTCCTGGAGTGTATCTGCTGCCCCCGCCAACTTTTGCAGCTCCTTCTCAATCCCCGCTTAAAGATTCATTCAAGAGGCAAAAAGCCCGGACACAATAAGCGGCAAAGAAAAAAAAAAGAAAAAAAGCCTCCTTTAATGTGGGGCAGGATGTTTGCCGTGTCTCAGAGGACACTGCCCAAAAGGCTATTAATCAATGTAAAAAGGTCAAAACATTGTGGAAATGTAAATACATCAAAAACAAAGATGTTGAAGATCCACTTAACTTTCCAGAGGCCAAAAGACTTTTGACAGTGGTGAGATCTGGTGCGGGGTCCGGGCCATGTGGGTGTGGCAGGAGGCCAGCTCCATCCCGATGAGCCTCAATTGTGCTGACTTGATGACGGAAGATTTGGATCAGCTGTTCTGGGAGAGACCCTATTTTGTTCACCCTTCCCTTTACAGAGCTTTAAAATTAACAACATTTCCCCCTGGATATTGGTGGCCTGTCCAGCAGTGGCACTATCAAGACTGAGATGAGCAAGGCTCAGTAGGACAGGCCGTCAGTGTCTGTCCCCTGAGATGTTTGGTACAGTGCCTCAACCCTAATCGGACTGGCTAGTAGCTCTCTGGTTAGCTAGCATAAATAGCCCGAGGCCTGAGATCAGAGTCACGCAGGGCGTGTCTCAGCCGTGATCTTCAGCGCCTCAGTGTGATGTATGTTGTATACAGGAGACCCAGTTTTCAACTCGCGATCATGAGGATATACTGTCTGGGAGGTTCGCCCTCTATTCAACGTATTTTGATGGACGCTCGAGAGGTGTTTCCTGGCTAGTGAGCAAGTCCTTGAATGCGGCGTATACCCATGTCTTCGCAGATCCGGCAGGCAGACTTTGTGTGCTGGATGTTACTATAAAGGATAAGTCTCTTCGTCTCATTGGGGTTTATGCGCCCAATACCATGCGGGCGTCCTGCTTTGTTTCGGCAGATCAGGCCATTTTTGACGACATCTCGTCGGGTAGTTTTAGCGGGCGATTGGAATACCGTCTTGACCCCGATATAGATCGCATAGGGGAAAAGTCGAGTCTAACAACTTCGGATGTAAAAGCATTTCGGGACTTTATCATTGAGTTCGATCTTGGCGATGGTCTTGAAATGTTCTCGGGATGTAGTTGGACTTGGACTAATGGGCAGCTCGGCATAGCGTTGGATTGGTGTCACTTCGTTGTTGGAGTCTTGGTGAGGAGAAGAGGTTGATCTTCGTTGATCAAGTTATATTCGATAGTTTACTCAGGTCTTGACTCGTCGGGGTCGCGTCATTCGACGTCGATTAAATTGGCTGATTTACTGGAAATTGAACTGTTCGTTGTTTGAAGAGCAAGATTTCCAGGGCCAGTTGAAACTAACGATAAAGCGGGAATTGACGGGGGCTGTGGTTGGGAATAAGTGGTGGAGATCCTTGAAATCCAATATTGGATGTTTGCTGCTGAATATGGTAAGCAAACTCAATCTAGAAAAGTTAGCAGCACAAACGGCAGTAGAAACCCAAAGTGATCTGAGCTATCAAATCTGTTAGTGGGGACGTAGCCTTAGCTGGGGCGGGGTGAACTCATTGCTTATCCAAGAAGGACCAAGCTCCTGTAGTTGGGAGCTGGAGTTGAGGAGTATGTCACAGGCAACAAACATGGCCGCAGAATTGCGTGCCAAGAGAATTGAGAAATGCTAGCAAAAGGCATATCGCAAGCGTCACATTGCCGAATTGGGAGAACCGTGACCCTGAGCGCGGGCATAGTTGAGGCTTTTCGCTGTTATTTTCGGGATCTGTTCTGGGAGCCCGATGAGCACTGCTCGGTTCGATGCTGTTGGCCGACAACCCCCGCCTCGAGGCAGCTGAAAGCGGCTTCAGATGCGGGGTCGTTACAGAGGCTGAGATTTGGAGAAACGCTTAAGCTGGTTGGCCGGGACAAGTCTTCCGAGATTGGATGGTCTTCCTTACGAGAACTGTACTTGAGGCAGTCGCCCGTTCTTGTTCCTTGCATGCTGATTTTCAACAACTGGATGAGGCAGGGGTCTATACCCCAACGCTTCACAGGGTATGATCAAATTTACTGTAAAAAGCAAGGACGGTGAAGTTCGATGAATAACTTCGAGCCTTTGACGATGTTAAATACGGAGTTGAAGATTTTAGCCAAGATCTTAGCCGTTTGCAGGCTGTCCTCTCTGGTCTGATTGGCCCCGAGCAGACTTGTGCTCGAAAAAGTGAGTTCTTCAGGACAACCCAACCATTTGGTATGATCATTGAGAAAATCGACACGGAAGCCGCGCTGATCAATTTAGATCAGTCCAAGGCGAACGATGGGGTTGACCATCGTTTTCTCGAGTCTGTCCTTTCCGCTGTGATTTCCGGGCCCAATTTTCGCTCCTGGATCCGACTAGCCCCCGGTGCGCTGGTGGAAGTGAATGGAGTACGATCAGAACCTTTTCTATTGACTCGCTCTATTCGTCAAAGATTTGTCCGCTCTCGCCTTTGCTCTACGTTCTTGGGTGGAGCCTTTCCCTTCGCAAGTTAAAAGGCGAATCTAGAGGTCATGTGAGGACCACCCATTACCTGGTGCTACCACCTCGGCCAGGTATTCTGCCTATGCCTGACGTTTCGGCTCTTGTGTCGAGCAGAGCCGAGATTGACGATCGGCAAGAAATCGAGGTATGAGACGGTGACAGGGGCCAAGATCAACCGCGATAAGTCTATTTGGCTTGCAGTTACGACGTGGAGAAGGGTTCTCACCGGAGCCTCCATGGACAATTGGGCCGGTCAAGATTCTCGGCGTCTGGTTCGGTCCGGATCTCCAGTTGGAAATGAATTGGTCGGAGGTAAAGCCAGAGGCTGAGACGTCTGTGGTCTCTGAGAAGCTTTCCTTAAAGGAGGGCAGGAATGTGTTTCATCTGCCGATTCTCCTTTACCGACTCTCTGTTACTCCGTGTGCCTGTGTGGTGGTCGGGGGTCTTGTACTCCTTCCTCTGGGGGAGAAGGCGAGGCTCCTGGAGTGTGTCGCGAGATCTGCTGGCCTCCATCCTTCTGAGGGCGGTCTGGGAATGCCAAGCGTTGAGATTCGTCAACATACGCTTCGTGCGTCCTAGACCGAATGTGTTCGCAAGTGGATGAGAATGGTGAATTCGGAAGAGGTGCCCCGCAAAAAACACATCCTAAGAGTGTGCATTCGTGCGAGAAGAGGCCGGTGGTGCCTCGAAGACGAATGTACTTCTATCGTGAATGCCGGCGAGCACTCGGTTTTCTCCCACGGGCGACAGATGGCCTCTCTGGCGTCCGGGCGTTCTCCCTTCGGGCATTATATCGGGTGCTAGTGAGGGGGGCCGTTCGTGATGATCTGATTGACGAGCTCGGTTTGACAGAAACGGGGGAGGCGCTTTGTATGTGGCCTTGGGCGCCCGGGTTGAAATGCCTCACAAACAACGAAACGTCCCTCACCTGGCTGTGAGTGATACGAGAGCTGTCTGGGTCGGCAGAAGCTTAAAGCAGCGGGTTTGGGGTTGTTTCGCCAAACTGCGTTCATGCAGGTGGGTCGATGGTCATTCGAGACTTTGTCTCACGCCTTCTTTGGTGCAGTGTCCGGCAATGTTCGTTGTGTGAGTGACGAAGACTTCATGGTTGCGTACTGCGTGGAAAGTTCTTCGTCGCAGTCGCTGACACGGTAGTTTCGTCGTTGACTAGGCTGAAACGTTATGTGTTCGTATGCTTACTGGGTGTTGACAAGGTCATCAGTTTGGACGACGCGACAGAGGAATTATGGGGACGAGAAGTTTTCCTCTTCCCAACTGGTACATTTTTTAAGCATCGACAGAGTCAAAATTAGGACGGAAAGGCGACGACTCCCTCCATCAGAATTGTGAGTGAGTAAATCACCATGAATGTCAAAATTGAAAGGAGCTGATTGCTGGAGTGGCATTTGATGATTGAAGCATCGGGATATTGGGGATCCTAGGGCTGTTGTTTTCAGCTTATCCCGAAAACGGATATAGTTTGGTTAATTTGTCTTTTGTAACATTTTAATGATGGTTAAACTTAGCTAGGGTGTGCATGGGCATTGTTGCTGTTTTTTTGTGCCCTCTCTTTTTTGGTTTAATTACAGCCTTGCTGGGTGATTAGAGACAGTTCCCTGGTAGAGGCCGGGCATCTTCGTTTTCAGTGTGTTTATTTTCAATATTTGTTATTGTGTTTGTGTGTGCGTGGTTGTGTGTAGCTGTTTGAGATCTGTAGCCCGCTAAAATTTCCTTCAACTAACTGATGTTTCTGTCACAGATAGAATTGTTAGGGGTTTAATACTAACATCAATTTTGTTTAGTTGTTTTGTATATTTTTATTAGATTGTAAAAAATCATTGGGGTTTGCAATATTAAGTGTTATTTCCCCAAGACAAATTGTACATATGGGTTTTAGTTAGACTTTCATAGAGTGTATTGAGGCATTGTGGTGCTCGTAGTAAGAATGGTACGTAAGATTGTGATGTTTTTTTGGTGTAAGGGATATTATACTGTCTGCTTGGGTCAGTGAGTGAGTCTAGCTAAGTTAATATAAGACAGATGAAGACCAGCCTTCCCCATCCCCACAATTTTGGCCTTGTGCCGCATTTTTTGTAGAATTTTAAAAAATAAATAATTACTGTGTGGTTATTGTTGGACGTGGTTTTTGTCGTTTTACGTTGCTCTGACCTCTGCTTTGTTTCAGCTTGGACTTTTTGTTGAAAATATTTTTATTTGGACTGAATTTTGTACACAAGAGACCTTTCTTTGTGCCGATAAGTTTATTTTGTTTTATTTTTCGTTTTCTTTCTTTGTTGTTTCTTTTATTTGTTCTAGCTTTTTGTCTGTTTTATTTTCGTATTTTTGGCGGCCATATTTGTTTTTGTTTAGGTCGGCCGTTTTTTCTTTTATTTTCTCTTTTCATTTTTCATTTGGTCTTAAGTGCAGATTTATTTTTATTTAAAAAAAAAAAAAAAAAAAAAAAAAATTTGTTAATAGTATCTTTTATTTTGTTTGTTGACCAGAAACTGATCATTTAACTGTTTGTTTTCCTCCTTTTGCCTTTCAGCCTCCCCGTTTGCGAAAAGGTGACGCTGAAAATGGCTCTGCCGTGTCCTATTTCTGTTACATATTTTGATTCTTTTTTGTATTTTATTGTAATAAGTTTATTGGTTGTTTGTTAAACCTCTCAAAGGTTAATTTCCTTTTTAAAAAAAAAAGGATATTGTTATTATATTTTTAGCCGCTAAAGGCCAATCTCTTTGCGTTGATTTGTTTGCCGTTTGTCTTTCGTGTCTTTACTGTAGTTAATTTGTGTAAACCCCTCCATTTCCCCCCCTTTTTCCCCCTTCCCCATTCCCCTATTTAGTTACGGAGAAAAAAATATAATTGTTTCCTGGTGATTTGGAATTGAAAAAAATGGCCGACTCCGGGTCGGTCGTTTAAAAACTGATTTGAGCCGCCTTTTAAGGGCCCCGCCGGATAAAGATGAGAAGCTTAACCCCCTCTTCCGAAAAATGACCAAAATATGGTGGCCGAGAAAGGCCGAGGGAACTTCAAGTACCGAAAAGAATAAGAATGACAATACGAAGGATGCTGAGGCCGGGGAATCTCCTTCCCTGTTGTTGGAAGTCCCCACCGGTTGCATTATAAACATTGCGGAGTTTCTGGAGGGCTAAGGTTTCGATCATCTTTTGAAAGATGACGGACTGAAAAACAGGAATTACAAAAGTTTGAAAAAAGAATGGTGTCGGTCTTCGTGGTGGACAAGCGTACGCGCAAGATTTGTCGCTCCACGAAAGACACAGTGATTCGAACACTGGTGTCCTAGAGTTAAGCCCAAAAAGAGTTATAAGACCGGGTTTTCTCACGTGGGACGTACTGCTACCCTCACCTGAAGATTGCTTGGAAGTAGTGAGCAAGGAATTGATCACTAACGACCTAATAATCAGGACAATATATGAAGGCCGAAGGAGGACCACGGTAGCAGTATGTGGAGTTCCTATCAGGTTGCCGGTGAACATCTGGCGTCCTATTTAAAAAAATATGGCCAAATAACCGGCAGCCTCGTCAAACAACCTGAACGGGGGATGGATGTTTGATATATTGATAGATCAAGATGCCTTCGAGTCCGTCCCCAACTGCTTGGACTATTGCGGCCGGAAAATGCCGGTCGTAGTGACCGAACGAAAACCATCTTGCTGGAAGTGTGGGCAGGTTGATGCTGTCACTCTATTCTGTCCAGAGAAGAAGGCCTCTGGTGCTCCGGCCGCTGGCGACCAAAATACCCTAAGCCTGAGAAATTGTAGTTCCGCAACGCCTGTAACGAGGCCTAGTGGCAGCGGTCCAGGGACACTTGAGGTGGGTCTCAGCCCCCGTCCTCTCAAATTCTGAAGCCTGCCACTGGTGTGGTTAAGGACAAAGACGACGGAGAATGGCGTGTAATTGCAGAGGCAAGGGAAGAGCCGAGCAGCGGGACCTCAGTCCCCTGAGGCCACTAGGGATGACACCAACGGTCACTCCCTCTGTCAGCAGTAAGGGGACGATGTCCCGGTTCACAGATGCTCCGTTGTGGAAATTCAAGAGCAGACGGAGGCCAGCTGGGAAAAGATTCGCGAGCAGGAAGGCTCAAAGGCTCTAGAGTCAGGTAAGACAAAGTGTCAGCAGCGTCAGTGTCTGCCCCTACTTCTGCTCCACAAAAAAGAATTGGCACCTCCTCCCATGACAAAATCCTTGACCCACCTTCCAAAATGACCATATTTAAAAATGCATCACCAGTCCTTCAGCCCCTTCTCTGTCCCTTCTCCAGTCCAACCTCATGGTTTATCCCCAGCTAGTTCTACCCTTTCTTCCCCAGGTGTATCTACCTGCTACCCCCCCACCAACACCATTCCTTCTCAATCCCTTTAAAGATTCATTTACCAAGAGGCAAAAGAAGCCCGGACACAATAAGCAGCAAAGAAAAAAAAAAAGAAAAAAAGCCTCCTTTTAATGTGGGGCAGGATGTTTGCCAACGTAACTCACGGAGGACACTGCCCAAAAAGCTATTAATCAATATAAAGGTCAAAACATTGTGGAAATGTAAATGTCAAAAACAAAAGAATGTTGAAGATCCACTTAACTTTCCAGGGCAAAGACTTTTGACAGTGGTGAGATGTAATTGAGGTCGAGCCATGTATGGAGTATGCTTGGAGAGGCCAATGACTCCATCCCAGTGGGCCACTCAGTGCTACTTCACAAACGATGACAGAAGATTTGGACCAGTTTTGTTCTGGGAGGACCCCTATTTTTGTTCACCTTCCTTTTACAGAGCTTTAAAATTAACATTCCCCTGGATATTGGTGGCCTGTCCAATGATGGCACTATCAAGACTGAGATGGGCCAAGGCTCAATGGGATGAGCCACGTCGGTATCCTGTTCCCTGAGATGTTTGGTACAGTGCCTCAACCCTAATCGGACTGATAATGGCTCTCTGGTTAGCTGACATAAATGGCCGGGGCCTGAGATCAGAGTCACGCAGGGCGTGTCTCAGCCGTGATCTTCAGCCTTTCAGTGTGAATGTATGTTGTCATACAGAGACCCGGTTTTCAACTCGCGATCATGGGAATATACTGTCTAGGAGTTCGCCCTCTGTTCAGCATGTTTTGATGGACGCTCGAGAGGTGTTTCCTGGCTGATGAGCAAAGTCCGCGGAATGCGGCGTGTACCCATGTCTTCGCAGATCCGGCAGGCAGACTTTGTGTGCTGGATGTTACTATAAAGGATACGATCTCTTCGTCTCATTGGGGTTTATACTTCAGCTGTCCATGCAGAGCGTCTGCTTTGTTTCGGCAGATCGAGCCGTTTTTGACGACATCTCGTCGGGTAGTTTTGTGAGCAGGTGGAGATACCGTCACTTGACCCCGATATAGATCGCATAGGGGAAAAGGGTCGGGTACTAACAACCCGGATGTAAAAGCATTTCGGGACTTTATCGACAGGTTCGATCTTGTCGTCGTGCAAAATGAACACCCCGGGATATAATGTGGACTTGGACTAATAGGGGCAGCTCGGCTACGGTGGTGCGTACTGGCTTCGTCATTTGAGTCTTAGTGAGGAGAGTCGATGTGGGGCTCATAGGTTGTGCAAGTTTTCATTCGATAGTTTACTCGGATCATGGCTCGTCCGGGTTCGCGTAAACTTGAATAAACTTCAGGATTAAATTGGCTGGTTACTGGAAATTGAACTGTTCATTGTTTGAAGAGCAGGGTTTCCGGGACCAGTTTGAAACTAACGATAAAGCGGGAATTGACAGGGGCTGTGGTTGCGAGAATAAGTGATAGGTCCTTAAAATCCAATATTAGATCGTTTGCTGCTGAATATAGCCGTCGACTCAATCACAGAAAGATTAGCACTTTGAACAGCAGTGGGCAAAGTTGATCGGGCTATCAAATCGTGTTGGTAGAGACGTAACCTTAGCTGAGGCGAACGAGCCTCCTTGCTTATCAAGAAGGACCAGCTCTTGTAGTTAGGGCTAGGTTAAGAATGTCTCCTGAGGCAACGAACATGGCCGCAGAATTGCGTGCAGAGGAATTGAGAAATGCTAACAAAGGCATATCATAAGCGTCACGTGCCGGATGAAACCGTGACTGCAAACGCGGGCATAGTTGAGGCTTTCGTGACTATTTTCAGGATCTGTTCACCGGGGGCGGTCTGAGCACTGCTCAGTTCGATGCCTATTTGGCCAAACTTCCCCCGCCTCGAGGCAGCTGAAGCGGCTGGGTGCCGAGTCCCGTTACAGAGGCTGAGATTTGAGAGCAGCAAGCTGGTTGGCGGGACAAAGTCTCCGGGATTGGATGGTCTTCACTGAGAACTGTACTTGAGGCAGTCGCCGTTCTTGTTCCTTGCTGGCACTGATTTTCAACAACTGGATGAGGCAGGGGTCTATACCCAACCACCAAGGGTGTGATCAAGTTGCTGCGCCAGCGGAACGGTGAGGATTCGATAGATAACTGGTGCGGGCGATGTTAAATACGGGTTGAAGATTTTAGCCAAGATCTTAGCCAACCGTTTGCAGGCTGTCTCTGGATCTGATTGGCCCCGAGCAGACTTGTGTCGAAGGGTAGGACTGTGGGACAACCATTTGGCATTGCTGATCATTGAGAAAGTCGACACGGAAGCCGCACATGATCAATTTAGATTGATCCGAGGCGTTCAGTAAGTTGACCATCGTTTTCTCGAGTCTGTCCTTTCCGCTGCCGGTTTTGAGCCCAATTTTCGCTCCTGGATCCATTTGCCTTTGCGCGTCCCCCGGTGCGCTGGTGGAAGTAGATGAGTACGATCGGAACCTTTTCTATTGACTCGCTCTATTCGTCAAGGTTGTCCGCTCCCGCGCGCTCTACAGTTCTTGCGTTGAAGACCTTTCCTTCGCAAGTTAAAGGCGAATCCGGTCCTTCGCGGGATTACGCTTATGGTGCTACCACCTCAGCCGGAGGTATTCTGCCTATACTGACGACGTTTCGGCTCTTGTGTCAGGCAGAGCCGAGATTGACGAAATCGGCAAGGAAATCAGAGGGTATGAGACGGTGACAGGGGCCAAGATCAACCGCGATAAATCTGTTTGGCTTGCGGTTGAGCGCGTGCACGGAGGAGTTCTCTTCCCGGGCCTTTCACCTGGACGGACGGGCCGGTCAAGATTCTGGCGTCTGGTTCGGTCCGGATCTCCAGTTGGAAATGAATTGGTCAGAGTGAAGGCAGAGGCTGCGGTTCGTCTGTGGTCTCTGGGGAAGCTTTCACTTGAGGGCAGGTATGTGTTCACCACATCTACCCCATTCTCCTTACCACAAACTCTCTGTTGGCCACTCCCGTGTACCATATTGACATTAGTCAGGGTCTTGTACTCCTTCCTCTGGGGAGAAGCAGGGCTCCCCCTAAGGTGTGTCGCGAGATCTGTGGCCTCCATCCTTCTGAGGCAGTCTGGGAATACTAGCGGTGGTTCGTCAACATACGCTTCTTCTTCCTAGACCGAATATTATGGAGAGTGGATGAAAATGGTGAATTCTGGAAGGAAGATACCCTGTAGCCCATCCTAAGAAGTGTGCATTCGTGCGAGGAAGGAGCCGGCCGATTTCCTCGAACGAATGTACTTCTATATCTGTTGAATGCCGGCGAGCACTCGGTTTTCTCTTGGGCGACAGATGGCCTCTCTGGCGTCAGGCATTGCGCTCCCTTCGGGCATTATGTCAGGTGCTGGCTGAGGGGGCCGTTCGTGATGATCTGATTGACGAGCTCAGTTTTGACGAAGCAGGAGGCGCCTCCATAGCCTTGGGCACGCCCAGGTTGAAATGCCTCCCACAAACAACGAAGCATCCCTCACCTGGCTGGTGATACGAAAACTGTCTGGGTCCCGGCAAGAAGCTTAAAGCGGCGGGTTTGGTTGTTTTCGCCAAACTGCCGTTCGCTGCAGGTGGGTCGGTGGTCGAGACTTTGTCTCACGCATGCTCATTACGGTGTCGTAGTACCGTTAATAGTGGCTTGAAGACTTCATGAACCGCATGCTGCGTGGAAAGTTCTTTGTCCTGAAGTCGCCTGTTTTGTAGCAATGTGGTGCCGTCGTTGACTGGGGCTGAGCATTATGTGTTCGTATACTTCTGGGTGTTATGCGAGTCGTGGTTGGACGACGCGACGGAAAATTCTATGGGGACGAGAAGTTTCCTCTTCCCAACTGATTTTTGTTTTTAAGCATCAGCTTAAAGTCAAAATTAGGACGGAAGAGCGACGACTCCCTCCATCAGAATTTGGCAAAAAGGTGGGTAAATCTGCGCGAATCTGTCAGGTGAAAGGAGCTACAGTGGAGTAGCATTTTGATGACAGTTTAGGCATCCAGATGTTAGGGGATCTGGGCTAAACATTTTCCAACCCCTCCCGAAAGTGGGATAGTTTAGTTAATTTGTCTTTTTATGTTTTAATGATGGGTTAAACTTAGCTAGGGTATGCATGGGCGTGGCCTTTATTGTTTTGTGCCCTCTCTTTTTTGGTTTAATTTGACCCTTCCCACTTTTTAGGTGATTAGAGATAACAAAGTTTCTGGTAGAGCGGGGCATCTTTCGTTCAGTGTATTTATTTTCGTATTTGTTATTGTGTTTGTGTGTGTGCGTGGTTGTGTATGTAGCTGTTTGGGGTCACCAGCCCCGCTGATTTCGCCCAGCTAACTGATGTTTCTGTCACGGATAGAGATTGTAGAGTTTAATACTAACATCAATTTTGTTTGGTTTTTGTATATGTTTTTGTTGTTAATTTGTTGTAAAAATCTCGATAAGTTTGCAATGTTAGTGTTGTTCCCCACCTGACAAATTGTACCTTATGGGTTTAGTTAGACTTTCATAAGGTGTGTTGAGGCATTGTGGTGCTCCTTAGTAAGAATGGTACGTAAGATTGTGATGTTTTGGTGTAAGGATATTATACTGTCTGCTTGGGTCAGTGAGTGAGTCTAGCTAAGTTATTGAACAGATGAAGACCAACCTTCCCCATCCCCACAATTTTGGCCTTGTGCCGCATTTTTATGAAATTTTTACAAAAATAAATAATTGCTGTGTAGTTGTTGTTGGACGTGGTTTTGTCGTTTTACGATTGTCTGACCTCTCCTTTGTTTCAACTGGACTTTTTATTGAAAAATATTTTTATTTGGACTGAATTTTGTACACAAGAGACCTTTCTTTGTGCCGATAAGTTTATTTTTATTTTATTTTTAGTTTTTTCTTTCTTTGTTGTTTTATTTTGTTTTGTTCTAGCTTTTTGTGTTTTATTTTCGTATTTTTTGGCGGCCATATTTGTTTTGTTTAGGTCGGCCGTTTTTCTTTTTATTTTCTCTTTTTCATTTTCATTTGGTCTTAAGTGCCAGATTTATTTTATTTAAAAAAAAAAAAAAAAAAAATTTGTTAATAGTATCTTTTATTTTATTTGTTGACGAAACTGATCATTTAACCATTTGTTTTCCTCCTTTGCCTTTTCAGCCCCTCCCCGTTTGCGAGGGTAGCCTTTGGGCAACTCTTTGCGTGTCCTATTCTGTTACATATTTTCGTTCTTTTGTGTTTTATTGTAATAAGTTTATTGGTTGGCTAAACCTCTCCAAAAGTTAATTTCCTTTAAAAAAAGAATATTATTATATTTTAGCCTAAAAATACAAGTCTGTTTCGTTGATTTGTTTGCGTTTTGTCTTTATTGTCTGCAAGGTTAATTTGTATAAACCCCCCTCCATCCCCCCCCCCCTTTTTCCCCCTCCCCATTCCCCTATTTAGTTACGGAGGAGAAAAAATATAATTGTTTCCTGGTGATTTGGAATTGAAAAATAGCCGACTCAGGTGGTCGTTTAAAAAAATAGTTACGGGCCCGCCTTTTAAGGGCCCGCCGAGATAAAGATGAGGAAGCTTGCTCCCCCTCTTCCGAAAAATGTGACCAAGAATATGGTGGCCGAAAGGCCAGAAGACTTCAAGTACCGAAAAGAATAAGAATGACAATACGAAGGATGCTGAGGCCGTGGGGAATCGCCCTGTTGTTGAAGTCCCCACCGAGTTGCATTATAAACACAGGAGTTTCTGGAGAGGGTTAAAGGTTTCGATCATCTTTTGAAAAGATGACGGACTTTGGAAAACCCCCAGGAATTACAAAAGTTTGAAAAAGTAGTCGGGTGCCGGTCTTCAAAAGGGACAAGCGTACGCGCAAAATTTGTCGCTCCACGAAAGACACAGTGATTCGAACACTGGTGTCCCTAGGGGTTAAGCCCCAAAGAGTTATAAGAGGACCGGGTTTTTCACGTGGGACGTACTGCTACCCTCACCTGAAGATTGGCTTTTGGAAGTAGTAAGGTTGAATTGATCACTAACGACCTAATAATCAGGACAATATATGAAGGCCGAAGGAGGACCACGTAGCAGTATATGAGGTTCCTCTCAGGTTGCCGGTGAACATCTGGCGTCCTATTTAAAGAAATATGGCCAAATATTGGCAGCCTCATCCGACAACCTGAACGGGGGATGGATGTTTGATATATTGATGGATCAAGAGCCGGAGTCCGTCCCCAACTGCTTGGACTATTGCGGTTGGAAAATGCTGGTCGTAGTGACCGGGCGAAAACCATCTTGCTGGAAGTGTGGGCAGATTGTCACCTCGTCCTCCTTCTGTCCAGAGAAGAAGGCCTCTGGTGTCTGGCCGCTGGCGACCAAAATACCCTGCTTCGAAAAAATTGTAGTTCCGCAACGCCTGTAACGGGCCTAGTAGCGGCACGGTCCGGGGACTTAAAAATTCCGGGTGGGTCTCGGCCCCCATCCTCTCAAATTCTCTGGAAGCCTGCCACTGGTGTTAAGGAAGGTGCGCACGACGGAGAATGGCGTGTCGTTAGCCAGGAGGCAAAAGGGAAGAGCCGAGCAGCGGGACCTCAGTCCCCTGAGGCCACTAGGGATGACACCAACAGTCCCACTCCCCTCTATCAGCAGTAAGGGGCGATGTCCCAAGAGTTCACCAAGATGCTCCGTTAACGGGAAATCCGCAACAGGCGGAGCCCAGCTGGGAAAAAGATTAAAAAACTGAGAGCTCAAAAAGGCTCTAGAGTCAAGTAAGACCAAGAAATCATATCAGCAGCGTCAGTGTCTGCCTTTAAATTTCCTCCTCCACAAAAGAATTATGGCACCTCCTCCCATGACAAAATCCTTGACCCACACCCTTCCAAAAATGACCATATTTAAAACCATCACCAGTCCCTTCAGCCCCTTCTCCTGTCCCTTCTCCAGTCCCTTCTCATGGTTTATCCCTGTGCCAGTTCTACCCTTTCTTCCCCAAGTGTATCTGCTACCCCCACGCCAACACCGACTCCTTCTCAATCCTCGCTTTAAAGATTCATTTAAGAGGTAAAGAAGCCCGGACACAATAAGCGGCAAAGAAAAAAAAGAAAAAAAAGCCTCCTTTAATGTGGGCAGGGATGTTTGCCGTGTCTCGGAGGACACTGCCCAAAAGGCTATTAATCAATGTAAAAAGGTCAAAACATTGTGGAAAATGTAAATGCATCAAAAAACAAAGATGTTGAAGATCCACTTAACTTTCCAGAGGCCAAAGTGCGACTTTGACAGTGGTGAGATCTGCGTGGGGTCGAGCCATGTATGGAGTATGCTTGTAGGCCAATGACTCCATCCTGATGAGCCCTCCAATTGTGTACTTCACAAACGATGACCAGAGGAATTTGGATCAGTTTTGTTCTGGGAGGACCCCTATTTTTGTTCACCCTTCTCAGAGCTTTAAAATTAACATTCCCCCTGATATTGGTGGCCTGTCCAATGATGGCACTATCAAGACTGAGATGGGCCAAGGCTCAATGGGACGGCCGTCGGTATCCTGTCCCCTGAGATGTTTGGTACAGTGCCTCAACCCTAATCGGACTGATAATGGCTCTCTGGTTAGTTGTGTTATTAAATGGCCGGGGCCTGAGATCAGAGTCACGCAGGGCGTGTCTCAGCCGTGATCTTCAGCGCCTCGGTGTGAATGTATGTTGTATACAGGAGACCCGGTTTTCAACTCATGATCATGAGGATATACTGTCTAGGAGGTTCGGGCTCTTCATTCAGCATGTTTTGATGGACGCTCGAGAGGTGTTTCCTGGCTAGTGAGCAAGTCCTTGAATGCGGCGTGTACCCATGTTCGCAGATCCGCAGGCAGACTTTGTGTGCTGGATGTTACTATAAAGGATAAGTCTCTTCGTCTCATTGGGGTTTATGCGCCCAATTAGTTCATGCGGAGCGTCCTGCTTTGTTTCGGCAGATCGAGCCGTTTTTGACGACATCTCGTCGGGTAGTTTTAGCGGCGATTGAAATCGCCGTCCTTGACCCCGATATAGATCGCATAGGGGAAAGATCGGGCACTAACAACCTGATGTTATCGGACTTACCGACAGGTTCGTCTTGTCGATAAGTACCGAAATGAACACCCTGGATATAGTATGGACTTGGACTAATAGGGGCAGCTCGGCTACGGTGGTGCGTGCTGGGCTTTGTCGACTGAGTCTTAGTGAGGAGAGTCGATGTAGGGGCTCTTAGGTTGTCCAAGTTTTCATTCGATAGTTTACTCGGATCATAGGCTCGTCCGGGTTCGCGTAAACTTGATAAGCCTAGGATGAATTAGCTGGTTACTGGAAATTGAACTGTTCATTGTTTGAAGAGCAAGATTTGTGACCAGTTGAAAACTAACGATAAAGCGGGAATTGACGGGGCTGTGGTTGGGAAGGCGGGGATCCTGAAATCCAATATTAGATCGTTTGCTGCTGAATATAGCCGTCGACTCAATCTAGGAAAGATTAGAAGCAGCACAACCAAGGTGAAGCCAAAGTTGATCGGGCTATCAAACTCGTGTTAGTGGGGACGTAGCCTTAGCTAGGGCGGAGCAGGCCTCGTTTATCAAGAAGGACCAAGCTCTTGTAGTTAGGGCTAGGTTAGAAGAGAATGTCTCCGAGGCAACGGAATATGGCTGCAGAATTGCGTGCAGAGGGAATTGAGAAATGCTAGCAAAAGCGTTATCGCAAGTGTCACATTGCCGGATGGGAGAACCGTGACTACAAACGCGGGCATAGTTGAGGCTTTTCGTGACTATTTTCAGGATCTGTTCACCAGGGAGCCCGGTCTGAGCACCGCTCAGTTCGATGCCTATTTGGCCGACTTCCCCCGCCTCGAGGCGGCTGAAGCGGCTGGGTGCGAGGGTCCCGTTATGAGAGGCTGAGATTTTGGAGGCGCTTAAGCTGGTTGGCCGGGACAAGTCTCCGGGATTGGATGGTCTTCCTTACGAACTGTACTTGATAAGTAGTCGCCTGTTCTTGTTCCTTGCTGGCACTGATTTTCAACAACTGGATGAGGCAGGGTCTATACCCCAACGCTTCACCAGGGGTGTGATCAAGTTGCTGCGCAAAAGCAAGGACGGTGGGGATTCGATAGATAACTTCAGGCCTTTGACGATGTTAAATACAGAGTTGCATTTTAGCCAAGATCTTAGCCAGCCGTTTGCAGGCTGTCCTCTCTAGTCTGATTGGCCCCGAGCAGACTTGTGCTGTGAAGGGTAGGACTATTCAGGACAGCCTTCATTTGGTACGCTTGATCATTGAGAAAGTCGACACGGAAGCCGCGCTGATCAATTTAGATCAGTCCAAGGCGTTCGATAGGGTTGACCATCGTTTTCTCGAGTCTGTCCTTTCCGCTGCCGGTTTCGGCCCAATTTTCGCTCCTGATCCGACTTCTGCGCGTCCCCCGGTGCGCTGGTGGAAGTGAATGGAGTACGGATCGGAACCTTTTCTATTGGACTTGCCTTATTCGTCAAGGTTGTCCGCTCGCCTTTGCTCTACGTTCTTGCGTTGGAGCCTTTCCTTCGCAAGTTAAAGGCGAATCCGGCTCTTTCGGGTGGGATTACATTACCCGGTGCTACCACCTCGGCCAGGGTATTCTATTTGTTGACGACGTCGCTTCGGCTCTTGTGTCGAGCAGAGCCGAGATTGACGAAGTCAGCAAGGAAATCAGAGGGTATGAGACGGTGACAGGGGACAAGATCAACCGCGATAAGTCTGTTGGCTTGCGGTTGGGCGCGTGGAAGGGAGTTTCTCCGGGCCTTTCCACTGGACGGACGCTGGCCAAGATTCTCGGCGTCTGGTTCGGTCCGGATCTCCAGTTGGAAATGAATTGGTTTGGAGGTGGCAGAAGGCAGAGGCTGCAGTTCGTCTGTGGTCTCTGAGGAAGCTCTTTAAAGGGGAGGGCGGAAGTATGTGTTTCACACATCTACCCGATTCTCCTTTACCGACTCTCTGTGCTTCCACTCCCGTGTGCCATATTAATGACATTAGTCAGGGTCTTGTACTCCTTCCTCTGGGGAGAAGGCAAGGGCTCCTAAGGTGTGTCGCGAGATCTGTAGCCTCCATCCTTCTGAGGGCGGTCTGGGAATGCCAAGCGTTGAGATTCGTCACATGATGCCGTATTGCCTTCCCTAGACCGAATGTGTTCGCAAGTGGATGAGAATGGTGTGGAATTTGAAGGAAGATGCCCGCAAAAGCTTCCATCCCTAAGAAGTGTGCATTCGTGCGAGGAAGAGGCCGGCCGTTTACCTCGAGGCGAATGCTCCTTCTATCGTGAATGCCGGCGAGCACTCAGTTTTCTTACGGGCGACAGATGGTCAGCCTCTCTGGCGTCCAGGCGTTGTTCCTTCGGGCATTATATCGGGTGCTAGTGAGGGGGCCGTTCGTGATGATCTGATTGACGAGCTCGGTTTACCGGAAGGAGGAGGCGCGCTCCATATGGCCTTGGGCGCCTGGGTTGAAATGCCTCACAAACAACGAAGCATCCCTCACCTGGCTGGTGATAATGGTGGGTTGTCTGGGTCGGCAAGAAGCTTAAAGCAGCGGGTTTTGCTTGTTTCGCCAAACTGGCGTTCGCTGCGGTGGGTCGGTGGTCGAGACTTTGTCTCACGCCTTCTTTCATTGCAGTGTCGTAGTACCGTTGTGTAAGTGGCTTGAAGACTTCATGGTTCGCATGCTGCGTGGAAAGTTCTTTGTCCTGGAAGTCGCTTCTGTTTGTAGTAATGTGGTGCCGTCGTTGACTAGGGCTGAGCATTATGTGTTCGTATGCTTACTGGGTGTTGGTGCGAGTCGTGATTTGGACGACGCGACAGAAGGAATTCTTATGGGGGACGAGAAGCTCTCTTCCCAACTGATTTTGTTTTTTAAGCACTTCAGCTTAAAGTCAAAATTAGGACGGAAAGGCGACGACTCCCTCCATCAGAATTTGGCAAAAGGTGGGTAAATCTTTGCGCGAATCTGTCGAGTGAAAGGAGCTGATTTGGAGTGGCATTTTGATGACGGTTAGGCATCAGGATATTGGGGATCCTGGGCTGTTCATTTTCAACCCTCCCGAAAGTAGGATAGTTTAGTTAATTTGTCTTTTTATGTTTTAATGATGGTTAAACTTAGCTAGTGGCTGCCGCGTGGGCATTGGCCCCACTTTTATTTTTTTTTGTGTCTCTCTTTTTGGTTTAATTCCCCCTAGCCCTTCCCCCCACTTTTTAGGTGATTAGAGATAACAGTTCTCAGAGGCGGGGCATCTTTCGTTTCGAGTGTGTTTATTTTCGTATTTGTTATTGTGTTTGTGTGTGTGCGGTAGTTGTGTGTATGACTGTTTGAGATCTGCCAGCCTCAAAATTTCTCGCCCAGCTAACTGATGTTTCTGTCACGGATAGAGATTGTGGGGGGTTTAATACTAACATCAATTTTGTTTAGTTTTTGTATATATTTATTCGTTGTATAAAATCATTGGGGTTTGCAATATTATGTTATTTCCCCCACCCCCCACAGACAAATTGTACATATGGGTTTAGTTAGGACTTTCATAGAGTGTATTGAGGCATTGTGGTGCTCGTAGTAAGAATGGTACGTAAGATTGTGATGTTTTGGTGTAAGGGATATTATACTGTCTGCTTGGGTCAAAGGAGTGAGTCTAGCTAAAGAATATAAGACATGAAGACCAGCCTTCCCCATCCCCACAATTTGGCCTTGTGCCGCATTTTTTGTAAATTTTACAAAATAAATAATTGCTGTGTAGTTGTTTAA
>JBBBDQ010021054.1:0-11878 GCA_037127315.1 Ascarosepion bandense | reverse complement strand
AAAACAGGACAACCCTAAGAGTAGGGAGGAGAAGCAGGAGCACCGAGAGAAGAAAACCAGCCGACAGATGCTCGTCCTTACCGGTATCCCCAGCAAGGTGGACTTATGCGGAGAAAGCAAGAAGCCTTCCCTCCTCCCCGCACAAAGCTTCCCAGTCCCCAACCCTTCAATTTGACCCCCCTTAAAAAACACATATCTGCAACTCCTTCTCCTCCCCTCCTACGTACTCCCACCCGGGCAAAAAAGAAGAAAGCCCTACCCCCGCGATGCCTTGATGAAAGTCGATGAAACATTGTGGAGGAGTGGTCGTCACAGAGGCGCAAGCTTCTAAAGCCACCCTAAAACTGACTTCGGTCAACAACATGTCCACGGAAGACCCTAAAACTTTTCCCAGGCCCCAGGAGTTATTACCCTCGTTAGAAACACCGGGGGTAACCTGAGGGTCTGGGAACATATAGAACAAGTCCAGAAACACTATCCCAAAATCAGGATGGTGTCTGAAAACACTCCTGAACTCAAGAAGATGGCCAAGAACTGTGTTGGGAGGTTCCCAGTTTTACTCCACCCCTGCTTATATAGGGTGGTAAAACTAACCTACCCTACGGACGTCGGCGGATTGTCCTAGACGGACGGATTACGTCTGACATAGGAACGGGTTCCCTAGGACAGTCCGTCGGGGTCCCTTCCACCAGAGATTTCTATCCGGTATGTGACTAGTGCCTTTGTTGCATGTTTTTTGTTTTTCTTTTTTCAGGTCTAAGGAATGTCTATTAAGATAGCCAGCCTGAATGCGAAGGGCCTGAGGGATCGGGTAAGGCGGCTCGCCTGCTTCGTGACTCTTGTCCTTCGGCGTGGATGTGGCCGCGATCCAAGAGACTCACTTTGTTTGGGTTGACTTCGTGCTGTCTAACGACTTTGTCGTCTATTCAGCATATGGGAGTTGGCATGCCAGAGGTGTTTCTTTGCTGGTCAAGCGTACCCTGGACGCGAGGATTGACCTTGTCCATGTCGGTGCCGAGGGCCGGCTGATCGTGGCCGATATTGCAGTGAAAAGCAAGTCGTTCCGGCTGATTGTGGTTTATGCGCCCAATGTTCAAGGTGAGCGGGTCTCTTTCTTTCTTCGGCTGTTGGAGCCTTTCATGGTGGATCCAACACGGCTAATCTTAGTTGGGGACTGGAATGCCGTCCTAACCCCCAAATGAGATAGAGGGAGGGGCGCTAGTGGGAGGAGTGGTGATCGTGGCCCAAGGATCTGATCGGCGAATTTGGTCTCGTCGATAGATACCGGGTCGATCATCCGGATGGGAGTATGTGGACGTGGGCGCTTAATTGGCCTTTCTACCCGGGTATCTGCGTACCTGGATAGGATGTTAGTGAGAGTGGCCGACATAGACTTCTTAGAATGTCCAACGTTCCACTGGTTAGGCTATCGACCACAAACTCGTTTGTGCCTGAGTGGTGTTAGACTTTAGGCCTAGGTTGGCTGGTTATTGGAAGTTCAATCAGTCTCATTGGACAGGCGGGATTTTCGTGACCAGCTGACAAAACTAGTTCAGCGGGCGTTAATTGGGCGAGTCATTGGGAGTAAGTGGTGGGTTAACCTTAAGGACCCATTAGGGTCTTTCGCCACCAAATATAGCCAGCGGCTCAAACTAGATAAGGCGTGGAGGCAAAGACACTTAGAGCCACTCTCCCGGGCGGAGGCTGGTGGGGATCCTCAGAAATAGCCTTAGTTGTGAGGCTCTGGAGCGTCTGACTAGCGGGCGCTACATGGGTCAAGTAATTAGGCTAAGTTAAGTAAGATGTCTTCCGAAGCGAAAATGGGCGCAGAACTGCGCAAGGAAGAACGCTGGCCGGCGACCGGTACATTCGAGAGGTGCGCGACCCGGAGGGACATCTCCTTAGGTCCACTGACGACATGTGTGGGCGTTCCGGCAGCATTTCGAACACCGTTTTACCAAGAGCCCGGTTCTCGTGACGAGGAGTTTCACAGTTATTTGGCTGACTTTCTCGGCTCTTGCCGGCTGAAGCGGTTGTTGTGAAGGGGAGATTACGGAGGACGAAATCTACGCGGCTTTGAAGAAGGTCGGCAGTGGCAAGTCTCCAGGTTTGGATGGTTTGCCCTATGAATTGCATTTCGAGGATGTCGCACCTTTTTGTCCCGATCTTGGCTGTCGTGTTCAACCACTGGTTTCGGTAAGTCCATCTCGGTCGGATCACCAGGGGCGTGATCACGCTGTTGAGAAAAGGCAAGAAGGTTGGGAGGGAATTAGATGATTACAGGCCCATAACTCTGCTAAACACAGAGTTAAAGATTTTGGCCAAGATCCTGACGAACCGCTTGCAGTTAGTTGCCGAGTCTCTGTTGGAACCGGATCAGACTTGTTCTGTGTATGGACGAACAATTCAGAGCAACCTGCACTTGATTCGCACGATCATAGAGGGTGTAGAAGACGACGACGAGGCCGCGCTGATCAATTTGGATCAGTCCAAGGCATTTGATAGGATTGACCATGGCTACCTGGCTGCTGCTGTCCTGCAGGCCGCCGGATTCAAACCCGACTTCAGCCGCTGGATTAGCCTTCTGTATCGCTCCCCCAGGTTGTGGTACAGGTGAACGGGAAGCTGTCGGGCGCTTTCGCGCTGTCTAGGTCGGTCCGACAGGGTTGTCCACTGTCTTCTCTCCTTTATGTCTTGGCGTTGGAGCCCCTCCTTCGCCGGCTGAGGGACGAGACTGGCAGTCCGGTCCTGCGTGGAATTGCTGTCCCTGGTGGAGCTCGAGCCAGGGTTTCCGCGTACGCTGATGACGTAACGACCTTGTGTCCTCCCGCGGGGACATAGAGGCGGTACAACAGGGCGCCGAATGGTACGAGAAGGTGACAGGGGCCAGAATTAACCGCGACAAGTCATCCGGCTTGCGGTTAGGTGCCCGGGCGGTGTTTCCTCCGGGGCTCCTTCAGCTGGACGGACGGGCCGGTCAAAATCCTCGGAATTTGGTTCGGTCCGGACTACAGCTGGAGAAAAACCGGTCGGAAATACTGGCAAAGGTCGGCGCGTCGGTCAAGACTTGGCGTCGACGGAGTCTCCGTAAAGGGCTTTATGGAGGTGTAAATACATACCTTCTTCCCCAAGATCCTTTACCGGCTGTCGGGGCATTTCCCTTGTGGCGATCATGAGAAGGTAGAGCCGGAGCGTTTGCTACTCTCCTGTCTGTGGAGAGGACGCAAACACATGGTCGACAAAGGAGTCTGTTGCCTCCGTCCGTGTCAAGGGGGTCTGGGGATACACTTGAGAGCCATGTGCTCGCTTCGAGGTTGGCATTCCTCAGGCGCGCGTTGGAGGAAGATCGGTTGCTTGCGGGGGTAGTGAGGGACATGTTCCCTTGCCTTACCATCACTCCCTGACCCTATGGCTGACCGTCAGGGCCTTGGTGCGACCGAAATTCCTGCTCGAATGTCTGGCGGCCTTGCAAGCCATTCCACGTCCAGTGACCTTTCACAGCCTAGGAGACTCTTCTATCGGGGATTAGTGGAGGGTGCCGTGAAGGATAAGCTGTGGAGCAAGCTCGGCATGTCGAGAGTGAGCATCGCTCTCATTGGTCTTGGGCGCCAGGTGCGGATTGGCTCAGCAACCTGGAGTTTTCCTCTGACCCGGCGATTGGCTCGTAATGGTTTGTCTCTCAATGACAGGCGTTTCGCGACGGGCCTGGCGGATTTGCTGATTGTGAGCGTTGCAACCTGAATTAAGGAGACGTCTGCGCACGCCTTCTTCCATTGTTCGCGCGTTCGCCCGTTGTGGGAGCGTGTCGGCGAGTTGACTGCTCTCGTATCGCGTGCCGCGGGAGTTTGTGCTCATTGACCGCGCATACGCTGTGGACAATGTGTCGCCCCCGTACTCTGGAGTGAAGCGGATGGTGTTTGACGCTATCAGCCACGGCTAGAATGGTGATTTGGACGACGCGACTGAGGAAGTCTATGGGCGGTTGCCTTCGGATCAGATCTAATCCGATATTTTGAGCACCAGCTCGAAATGAAGATTAGAACCGAACGGAAACGGCTGCATCCGACAGAGTTCGGCGAAAGGTGGATAAATGCGGCGAGCCCGGTTCGCGGA
Source organism: Ascarosepion bandense (assembly GCA_037127315.1). Taxonomy (NCBI): domain Eukaryota; kingdom Metazoa; phylum Mollusca; class Cephalopoda; order Sepiida; family Sepiidae; genus Ascarosepion; species Ascarosepion bandense. Next base: position 7,765 of record JBBBDQ010021054.1, on the reverse strand, counting down.
CCGGGGCTAGCCCTTGATTTTCTTTTTTAGATCCGCTAGTCGCATCGGGGTGGGATTCCTCTGAACCCCTCCTGCGGTTAAGGTAAGAAGTCTTTTTTGTGTACCTAGTTAATGTGAGTGACTGTGTTTGTCCTGGCCTGTTCCCGGCTCCACTGCTTTTGTTATGATCCAGTTCGAGATCCCTGCATTGTCCATTGTTATTTTGTCCCGTTTTACTCTCGGCTGGGTCAGTCTTATATAATTCTCCAGTCCAATTTATTTTTACCCGGTTCACCCATTCCCCTTAGAAAGAGAGCGGCTTGATTTTGTCTCTTCAGGCAGAATACAGTGGCCTCTTTAATTACGAGGGTGTGTTTGGGTCTTACTAACATTATGTATATATATATTCATTTGAAATTGTTTTTGCTTTGGGGATTTTTTGTTTCTTCACAACCCTTCCATCATATCATTTCAAAAAAAAATTTATAAAAGCTATTTTTGTAATTATTGCATATAGCAAAAATTTTTATGTACATTTGGGTGTTTTTGTAGGTCCCTGGTATGTTTTTGCGGTATTTTGGTGTTTGACAAGTATGAGTGTCGATGGACAAATTCTTGTGGTGAATGAGAAGCATTGTAATGTATGCATGGGTCGTGAATCTGATTAGCTAGGTATAGGATAGAGTACCGAAGACCAACCCAAGTTTTGTTCCCCTCCCGTTTTCGGCCTTGAGCCATAATTCTTGTAACTTTGCAGAATAAATACACATACTTCTCGCTACAGGAGATTTTGTTTGTCTTTTTCTAACAATTTTTTTCTGTTTCAGGACGTAGTCTTTGGGTGACACTAAGACTAGTGCAAATTCCATCAGGGTTTATAGCGCTGATAGTGTGGAAGTAGTGGCCTTTTATAAGGACGCGAAAACACCAGGAAAAAGGCAGAGTAGTCGGTGAGTCCTTAGAGGAGGCCATGGCCTCACTTAGGCAGGAGGGAGACTCTCCCACCACGGCGTCGGTGGAGGAAAGGAGGGGGATTGGCATTACCGCCGCGGATCAATCCCCTTCAGAAGTACCAGCAGCTCCAGCATCCCCGAAACCCTCGACCTCTGGGTGGAAGGAGGGCAAGAAACTCACAGTAAAAGGAGAGGGAGCATTACGAGCGTATGAAAACAAATACGCAGAATACATAAAAGGAACTGAGTTGGTCTCAGTGCCAGAAGAATTGGAGGCACAAATTGAGGCCAAAATAATCACTTTGATTACTAAAGACCTAAAAACTCAGAAGATGACGATAGCTAGAGAGGCTCTTGAAGATACACTTAAGGCACTAAAAATTGGCGCCAAGGCCGTGGCGAGGAGAAGCAATGCCGTATGGGACGTCTTGCTTGGCTCCGCTGACGAGGCCAAAAGTATGGTCGGCTTAGTCTTGGAGACTAAAACTCTCCAACTGTACACGGAGTATATGGGAGCCAGAAAGGCTAAAATTACTTTGCATGGCGTCCCTATGGACATTGCTGAGGACCACGTCGGCGCCTTTGCAAATTACGGAAAGGTGGCCGGACGTCTCCTCGCTACGGTCGAAGGCGGGCTTCTTCTACAGGGGATACGACCCTCCACGACCTTGCCGAAAAAGAGCATTGAGAAGATCCCAAATATTCTAACCTGCAGGGATCGGACAACATTGCCATTGTAGAAGGCAGAAAGCCTTGCTGTTGGGTCTGGTGGGGCGGCGGAACACGTCGCAAAGACATGCCCGACCAAGAACCCGCCCCCAAAGGCCCAACCAGCCAAACAGCAAGAAACAGCAAAACCTGCCCCAGTAACACCAGCAACACCAGCACCGGCAGCTAACAAGGAGGGCGAGTGGCAGGTGGTTACCGTGAAAAAAGCAAAAACGCCTTCTCCGGCGAAGGTGCCGTTGCCTGCCAAGGGGCCGGCAAAACAACCCAGCCAAAGTGCTGGCTCCGACCAAGCAGAAGGAGTCCCCCAGGAGAGGGTGCCGCATGTAAAGGAGCCCACACCAAAAAAGTCGCCAACCAAACAGGCGAAGGAAAAGGCTTTTCCCCCAAAATAGATGCACCAGAACCCATGGAAGTGGGAAGAGCGTCTTCTCTAAAACGCGGAGAGAAGAGGAGGAAGAAAAAACAGACAACCCTAAGAGTAGGAGGAGAAGCAGGAGCACCGAGAGAAGAAAACCAGCCGACAGATGCTCGTCCTTACCGGTATCCCTGTGCAAGGTGGACTTATGCGGAGAAAGCAAGAAGCCTTCCTCCCTCCCCGCACAAAGCTTCCCAGTCCCCAATCCCCAATTTGACCCCCTTAAAAAACACATATCTGCAACTCCCTCTCCTCCCCCTCTCCTATGCCCACTCCCACCCGCAAAAAGAAGAAAGTTCTACCCCTCAAGGCGATGCCTTGATGAAAGTCGATGAAAACATTGTGGAGGAGTGGTCGTCACAGAGGCGCAAGCTTCTAAAGCCACTCCTAAAACTGACTTCGGTCAACAACATGTCCACGGAAGACCCTAAACTTTTCCCAGGCTCCCAGGAGTTATTACCCTCGTTAGAAACACCGGGGGTAACCTGAGGGTCTGGGAAACATATAGAACAAGTCCAGAAACACTATCCCAAAATCAGATGGTGTCTGAAAACACTCCTGAACTCAAGAAGATGGCCAAGAACTGTGCTGGGAGGTTCCCAGTTTTATCCACCCCTGCTTATATAGGGTGGTAAAACCAATCTACCCTACGGACGTCGGCGGGATTGTCCCAGACGGACGGATTACGTCCGACATAGGAACGGGTTCCCTAGACAGTCCGTTTCGGTCCCTTCCACCAGAGATTTCTATCCGGTATGTGACTAGTGCCTTTGTTGCATGTTTTTTGTTTTTCTTTTTCAGGTCTAAGGAATGTTTGCCATGATAGCCAGCCTGAATGCGAAGGGCCTGAGGGATCGGGGTAAGGCGGCTCGCCTGCTTCGTGACCTCTTGTCCTTCGGCGTGGATGTGGCCGCGATCCAAGAGATCACTCTTTGTTTGCGAAGCCGACTTCGTGTGCTGTCTAACGACTTTGTCGTCTATTCAGCATATGGGAGTTGGCATGCCAGAGGTGTTTCTTTGCTGGTCAAGCGTACCCTGGACGCGAGGATTGACCTTGTCCATGTCGGTGCCGAGGGCCGGCCGATCGTGGCCGATATTGCAGTGAAAAGCAAGTCGTTCCCGCTGATTGTGGTTTATGCGCCCAATGTTCAAGGTGAGCGAGTCTCTTTTCTTTCGGCTGTTGGAGCCCTTCATGGTGGATCCAACACGGCTAATCTTAGTTGGGGACTGGAATGCCGTCCTAACCCAAATGGGATAGAGGGAGGGGGCGCTAGTGGGAGGAGTGGTGATCGTAGTTTGGTTGATCTGATCGGCGAATTTGGTCTCGTCGATAGATACCGGGTCGATCATCCGGATGGGAGTATGGACGTGGGCGCTTAATTGGCCTTCTACCCGGGTATCTGCGTACCTGGATAGGATGTTAGTGAGAGTGGCTGACATAGACTCCCTTAGAATGTCCAACGTTCCACTGGTTAGGCTACTGACCACAAACTCGTTTGTGCCCGAGTGGTGTTAGACTTTAGGCCTAGGTTGGCTGGTTATTGGAAGTTCAATCAGTCCTTACTGACAGTAGTGGACTTTTCGTGACCAGCTGACAAAACTAGTTCAGCGGGCGTTAATTGGGCGAGTCATTGGGAGTAAGTGGTGGGTTAACCTTAAGGATCTAATAGGCCTTGCCACCCGTAACATAGCCAGCGGCTCAAACTAGATAAGGCTGCGGAGGCAAAGACACTTAGAGCCAATTTCTCCCGGGCGGAGGCTGGTGGGGATCCCCCAGGAAATAGCCTTAGCCAGGAGGCCCTGGAGCTGCCCGATCATTAGCGAAGCTGCGCGGGCCGGCGCACTAGGGGCTAAGTTAAGTAAGATGTCTTCCGAAGCTGTGGAAATGGGCGCAGAACCGCGCAAGGAAGAAATTCGCCAAGCCGGCGACCGGTACATTCGAGAGGTGCGCCGGACCCGGAGGGACATCTCCTTAGGTCCACTGACGACATGTGTGCGGGGCGTTCGGCAGCATTCGAACACCGTTTTACCAAGGAGCCCGGTCTCCGTGACGAGGAGTTTCACAGCTATTTGGCTGACTTTCTCGGCTCTTGCCGGCCGAAGCGGCGACAGAAGGGGAGATTACGGAGGACGAAATCTACGCGGCTTTGAAGAAGGTCGGCAGTGGCAAGTCTCAGGTCGATGGTTTGCCCTATGAATTGTACTTGAGGATGTCGCACCTTTTTGTCCCGATCTTGGCTGTCGTGTTCAACCACTGGTTTCGGCAGGGGTCCATCCCCGGTCGGATCACCAGGGGCGTGATCACGTTGTTGAGAAAAGGCAAGAAGGTTGGGAGGGAATTAGATGATTACAGGCCCATAACTTGCTAAACACAGAGTTAAAGATTTTTTGGCCAAGATCCTGACGAACCGCTTGCAGCCAGTTGCCGAGTCTCTGTTGGAACCGATCAGACTTGTTCTGTGAAGGGACGAACAATTCAGAGCAACCTGCACTTGATTCGCACGATCATAGAGGGTGTAGAAGACGACGACGAGGCCGCGCCGATCAATTTGGATCAGTCCAAGGCATTTGATAGGATTGACCATGGCTACCTGGCTGCTGTCCTGCAGGCCGCCGGATTCAAACCCGACTTCAGCCGCTGGATTAGCTCTTCTGTATCGCTCCCCCCAGGCTGTGGTACAGGTGAACGGGAAGCTGTCGGGCGCTTGCGCGTTGTCTAGGTCGGTCCGACAGGTTGTCCATCGTCTTCTTCCTTTATGTCTTGGCGTTGGAGCCCCTCCTTCGCCGGCCAAGGACGAGACTGGCAGTCCGGTCCCGTGGAATTGCTGTCCCTGGTGGAGCTCGAGCCAGGGTTTCCGCGTACGCTGATGACGTAACGACCTTTGTGTCCTCCCGCGGGGACACAGAGGCGGCACAACAGGCGCTTGAACGGTACGAGAAGGCAGGGGGTCAGAATTAACCGCGACAAGTCATCCGGCTTTCTTGCGGCGCCAGTGCCCGGAAGGGTGCTTCTCTCCCGGGGCCTCTTCAGCCGGACGGACGGGCCGGTCAAAATCCTCGGAATTTGGTTCGGTCCGGACTCACAGCTGGAGAAAAACTGGTCGGAAATACTGGCAAAGGTCGGCGCGTCGGTCAAGACTTGGCGTCGACGGAGTCTTCCGTAAAGGGCTTGGCGGAGGTGTGTAACAACATACCCTTTTCCCAAGATCCTTTACCGGCTGCTTCAGCATTTCCCTTGTGGCGACTGAGAAGGTGTCTTCGAGCGTTTGGTTACTCTCCCGTCTGTGGAGAGGACGCAAACACATGGTCGACAAAGGGAGTCTGTTGCCTCCGTCCGTGTCAAGGGGGTCTGGGGATGCCACACTTGAGGAGCCATGTGCTCGCTTCGAGGTTGGCATTCCTCAGGCGCGCGTTGGAGGAAGATCGGTTGCTTGCGGGGGGTGTGAGGGACATGTTCCCTTGCTCACCATCACTCCCCCGACTCCCATGGCTGACCGGGCGAGCCTTGGGTGCGACCGAAATTCCTGCTCGAATGTCTGGCGGCCTTGCAAGCCATTCCACGGTCCAGCACCTTTTCACAGCCTAGGAGACTCTCTATCGGGGATTAGTGGAGGGTGCCGTGAAGGATAAGCTTTTCGTGGAGTAAGCTCGGCATGTCGAGAGTGGAGTATCGCTCTCATTGGTCTTGGGCGCCAGGCGGATTGGCTCAGCAACTCTGAGTTTTCCGACCTGGCGATTGGCTCGGAATGGTTTGTCTCTCAACGACAGGCGTTTCGCAAATGGCCTGGCGGATTTGCCAGATTGTGAGCGTTGCAACCTTGGAATTCCCAAGTGAGACGTCTGCGCACGCCTTCTTCCATTGTTCGCGCGTTCGCCCGTTAGGAGCATGTCGGCGAGTTGACTGCTCGTGGCGTCGCGCCGCGGGAGCTTGTGCTCATTGACCGCGCACATGCTGTGGACAATGTGTCGCCCCCGTACTCGAGTGAAGCGGATGGTGTTTCTGACGTTACTGGCCACGGCTAGAATGGTGATTTGGACGACGCCACTGGAGGAAGTCTTGCGGGCGGTTCTTCGGATCAGGATCTAATCCGGATATTTTGCGCACCAGCTCGTGCCGAAGATTAGAACTGAACGGAAACGGCTGCATCCGACAGAGTTCGGCGAAAGGTGGATAAATGCGGCGAGCCTGGTTCGCGTGACTGGGGCTAGCCTTGATTTTCTTTTTTTAGATCTGCTAGTCGCATCGGGGTGGATTCCTCCGGACCCTCCTGCGGTTAAGGTAAGAAGTCTTTTGTGTACCTAGTTAATGTGAGTGGATGTGTTTGTCCTGGCTCGATCCCGGCTCCACTGCTTTTGTTATGATCCAGTTCGAGATCCCCATTGTCCATTGTTATTTTGTCCCGTTTGACTCTCGGCTGGGTCAGTCTTATATTCTCCAGCTCAATTTATTTTTACCCGGTTCACCCATTCCCCTTAGAAAGAGAGCGGCTTGACTTTGTCTCTTTCTTCAGGCAGAATACAGTGGCCTCTTTAATTACGAGGGTGTGTCGTCTTACTAACATTATGTATATATATTCATTTGAAATTGTTTTTGTTTTGGGGATTTTTTGTTTCTTCACAACCCCTTCCCATCATATCATTTCATTAAAAAAAATTTATAAAGCTATTTTTGTAATTATTGTACATAGCAAAAATTTTTATGTACATTTGGGGTGTTTTTGTAGGTCCCCGGTATGTTTTTGCGGTATTTTGGTGTTTGACAAGTATGAGTGTCGATGGACAAATTTCAGGGTGTGAATGAGAAGCATTGTAATGTATGCATGGGTCGTGAATCTGATTAGCTAGGTATAGGATAGAGTACTGAAGACCAACCCAAGTTTTGTTCCCCCTCCCGTTTTCGGCTCCTGAGCCATAATTCTGTAACTTTGCAGAATAAATACACATACTTCCCTGCCACAGGAGATTTTGTTTGTCTTTTTTTCTAACAATTTTTTCTGTTTCAGGACGTAGTCTCTTTGGGTGACACTGTGACTAGTGCAAATTCCATCAGGGTTTATAGCGCTGATAGTGTGGAAGTAGTGGCCTTTTATAAGGACGCGAAAACACCAGGAAAGGCAGAGTAGTCGGTGAGTCCTTAGAGGAGGCCATGGCCTCACTTAGGGCAGGATGAGACTCTTCCTCCCCACCACGGCGTCGGTGGGAGGAAAGGAGGGGGATTGGGCATTACCGCCGCGGATCAATCCCCCTTCAGAAGTACCAGCAGCCCGGCATCCCCGAAACCCTCGACCTCTGGGTGGAAGGAGGGCAAGAACCTGGTAGTAAAAGGAGAGGAGTATTACGAGCGTATGAAAAACAAATACGCAGAATACATAAAAGGAACTGAGTTGGTCTCAGTGCCAGAAGAATTGGCACAAATTGAGGCCAAAATAATCACTTTGATTACTAAAGACCTAAAAACTCAGAAGATGATTGGAGTCTCTAGAGAGGCCTTTGAAGATACACTTAAGGCACTAAAAACAAGGCTAAGGCCGTAGCGAGGAGAAGCAATGCCGTATGGGACGTCTTGCTTGGCTCCGCTGAAGAGGCCAAAAGTATGGTCGGCTTAGTCTTGGAGACTAAAACTCTCCAACTGTACACGGAGTATATGCGGGGAGCCAGGAAAGTTAAAATTACTTTGCATGGCGTCCCT
>JBBBDQ010021051.1:0-11180 GCA_037127315.1 Ascarosepion bandense | reverse complement strand
CCAAGATAAAGAATATGCAGTAAGATTATAAGAGGACATGAAAATATAGAATGTCAGGTGAGAAATACAGGGAAATATTTCAAAATGACAAATGAGACAAAGAGGCCAAGATAAGAATATACGATAAGATTATACGAGACATATGAAAATATAGAATGTCAGGTGAGAAATACAGGGAAATATTTCAAAATGACAAATGAGACAAAGAGGCCAAGATAAGAATATACGATAAGATTATACGAGACATATGAAAATATAGAATGTCAGGTGAGAAATACAGGGAAATATTTCAAAATGACAAATGAGACAAAGAGGCCAAGATAAGAATATACGATAGATTATACGAGACATATGAAAATATAGAATGTCAGGTGAGAAATACAGGGAAATATTTCAAAATGACAAATGAGACAAAAGAGAGGCCAAGATAAGAATATACGATAAGATTATACGAGACATATGAAAATATAGAATGTCAGGTGAGAAATACAGGGAAATATTTCAAAATGACAAATGAGACAAAGAGGCCAAGATAAGAATATACGATAAGATTATACGAGACATATGAAAATATAGAATGTCAGGTGAGAAATACAGGGAAATATTTCAAAATGACAAATGAGACAAGAAGACCAAGATAAGAATATACGATAAGATTATACGAGACATATGAAAATATAGAATGTCAGGTGAGAAATACAGGGAAATATTTCAAAATGACAAATGAGACAAAGAGGCCAAAGATAAGAATATACGATAAGATTATACGAGACATATGAAAATATAGAATGTCGGGTGAGAAATACGAGGAAATATTTCAAAATGACAAATGAGACAAAGAGGCCAAGATAAGAATATACGATAAGATTATACGAGACATATGAAAATATAGAATGGTCAGGTGAGAAATACAGGGAAATATTTCAAAATGACAAATGAGACAAAAGAGCCAAGATAAGAATATACGATAAGATTATACGAGACATATGAAAATATAGAATGTCAGGTGAGAAATACAGGAAATATTTCAAAATGACAAATGAGACAAGAAGGCCAAGATAAGAATATACGATAAGATTATACGAGACATATGAAAATATAGAATGTCAGGTGAGAAATACAGGGAAATATTTCAAAATGACAAATGAGACAAAGAGGCCAAGATAAGAATATACGATAAGATTATACGAGACATATGAAAATATAGAATGTCAGGTGAGAAATACAGGGAAATATTTCAAAATGACAAATGAGACAAAGAGGCCAAGATAAGAATATACGATAAGATTATACGAGACATATGAAAATATAGAGATATCCAGGTGAAAATACAGGGAAATATTTCAAAATGACAAATGAGACAAAGAGGCCAAGATAAGAATATACGATAAGATTATACGAGACATATGAAAATATAGAATGTCAGGTGAGAAATACAGGGAAATATTTCAAAATGACAAATGAGACAAAGAGGCCAAGATAAGAATATACGATAAGATTATACGAGACATATGAAAATATAGAATGTCAGGTGAGAAATACAGGGAAATATTTCAAAATGACAAATGAGACAAAGAGGCCAAGATAAGAATATACGATAAGATTATACGAGACATATGAAAACATAGAATGTCAGGTGAGAAATACAGGGAAATATTTCAAAATGACAAATGAGACAAAGAGGCCAAGATAAGAATATACGATAAGATTATACGAGACATATGAAAATATAGAATGTCAGGTGAGAAATACAGAAATATTTCAAAATGACAAATGAGACAAAGAGGCCAAGATAAGAATATACGATAAGATTATACGAGACATATGAAAATATAGAATGTCAGGTGAGAAATACAGGGAAATATTTCAAAATGACAAATGAGACAAAGAGGCCAAGATAAGAATATAAAATGAATTATACGAGACATATGAAAATATAGAATGTCGGAGTGAGAAATACGAAATATTTCAAAATGACAAATGAGACAAGAGAGCCAAGATAAGAATATACGATAAGATTATACGAGACATATGAAAATATAGAATGTCAGGTGAGAAATACAGGGAAATATTTCAAAATGACAAATGAGACAAAGAGGCCAGATAAGAATATACGATAAGATTATAAGAGACATATGAAAATATAGAATGTCAGGTGAGAAATACAGGGAAATATTTCAAAATGACAAATGAGACAAAGAGGCCAAGATAAGAATATACGATAAGATTATACGAGACATATGAAAATATAGAATGTCAGGTGAGAAATACGGGAAATATTTCAAAATGACAAATGAGACAAAGGAGCCAAGATAAGAATATACGATAAGATTATACGAGACATATGAAAATATAGAATGTCAGGTGAGAAATGCAGGGAAATATTTCAAAATGACAAATGAGACAAAGAGGCCAAGATAAGAATATACGATAAGATTATACGAGACATATGAAAATATAGAATGTCAGGTGAGAAATACAGGGAAATATTTCAAAATGACAAATGAGACAAAGAGGCCAAGATAAGAATATACGATAAGATTATACGAGACATATGAAAATATATAGAATGTCAGGTGAGAAATACAGGAAAATATTTCAAAATGACAAATGAGACAAAGAGGCCAAGATAAGAATATACGATAAGATTATACGAGACATATGAAAATATAGAATGTCAGGTGAAATACAGGGAAATATTTCAAAATGACAAATGAGACAAAGAGGCCAAGATAAGAATATACGATAAGATTATACGAGACATATGAAAAATATAGAATGTCAGGTGAGAAATACAGGGAAATATTTCAAAATGACAAATGAGACAAAGAGGCCAAGATAAGAATATACGATAAGATTATACGAGACATGAAAATATAGAATGTCAGGTGAGAAATACAGGGAAATATTTCAAATGACAAATGAGACAAAGAGGCCAAGATAAGAATATACAAATGAATTATACGAGACATATGAAAATATAGAATGTCGAATTGAGAAATACAGGGAAATATTTCAAAATGACAAATGAGACAAAGAGGCCAAGATAAGAATATACGATAAGATTATACGAGACATATAGAAATATAGAATGTCAGGTGAGAAATACGGAAATATTTCAAAATGACAAATGAGACAAGAGAGCCAAGATAAGAATATACGATAAGATTATACGAGACATATGAAAATATAGAATGTCAGGTGAGAAATACAGGGAAATATTTCAAAATGACAAATGAGACAAAGAGGCCAAGATAAGAATATACGATAAGATTATACGAGACATATGAAAATATAGAATGTCAGGTGAGAAATACAGGGAAATATTTCAAAATGACAAATGAGACAAAGAGGCCAAGATAAGAATATACGATAAGATTATACGAGACATATGAAAATATAGAATGTCAGGTGAGAAATACAGAAATATTTCAAAATGACAAATGAGACAAAGAGGCCAAGATAAGAATATACGATAAGATTATACGAGACATATGAAAATATAGAATGTCAGGTGAGAAATACAGGGAAATATTTCAAAATGACAAATGAGACAAAGAGGCCAAGATAAGAATATACGATAAGATTATACGAGACATATGAAAATATAGAATGTCAGGTGAGAAATACAGGGAAATATTTCAAAATGACAAATGAGACAAAGAGGCCAAGATAAAAATATACGATAAGATTATACGAGACATATATGAAAATATAGAATGTCAGGTGAGAAATACAGGGAAATATTTCAAAATGACAAATGAGACAAAGAGGCCAAGATAAGAATATACAGTAAGATTATACGAGACATATGAAAATATAGAATGTCAGGTGAGAAATACAGGGAAATATTTCAAAATGACAAATGAGACAAAGAGGCCAAGATAAGAATATACGATAAGATTATACGAGACATATGAAAATATAGAATGTCAGGTGAGAAATACAGGGAAATATTTCAAAATGACAAATGAGACAAAGAGGCCAAGATAAGAATATACGATAAGATTATACGAGACATATGAAAATATAGAATGTCAGGTGAGAAATACAGGGAAATATTTCAAAATGACAAATGAGACAAAGAGGCCAAGATAAGAATATACGATAAGATTATACGAGACATATGAAAATATAGAATGTCAGGTGAGAAATACAGGGAAGTATTTCAAAATGACAAATGAGACAAAGAGGCCAAGATAAGAATATACGATAAGATTATACGAGACATATGAAAATATAGAATGTCAGGTGAGAAATACAGGGAAATATTTCAAAATGACAAATGAGACAAAGAGGCCAAGATAAGAATATACGATAAGATTATACGAGACATATGAAAATATAGAATGTCAGGTGAGAAATACAGGGAAATATTTCAAAATGACAAATGAGACAAAGAGGCCAAGATAAGAATATACGATAAGATTATACGAGACATATGAAAATATAGAATGTCAGGTGAGAAATACAGGGAAATATTTCAAAATGACAAATGAGACAAAGAGGCCAAGATAAGAATATACGATAAGATTATACGAGACATATGAAAATATAGAATGTCAGGTGAGAAATACAGAAATATTTCAAAATGACAAATGAGACAAAGAGGCCAAGATAAGAATATACGATAAGATTATACGAGACATATGAAAATATAGAATGTCAGGTGAGAAATACAGGGAAATATTTCAAAATGACAAATGAGACAAGAGGCCAAGATAAGAATATACGATAAGATTATACGAGACATATGAAAATATGAATGTCAATTGAGAAATACAGGGAAATATTTCAAAATGACAAATGAGACAAAGAGGCCAAGATAAGAATATACGATAAGATTATACGAGACATATGAAAATATAGAATGTCAATTGAGAAATACAGGGAAATATTTCAAAATGACAAATGAGACAAAAGAGAGCCAAGATAAGAATATACGATAAGATTATACGAGACATATGAAAATATAGAATGTCAGGTGAGAAATACAGGGAAATATTTCAAAATGACAAATGAGACAAAGAGGCCAAGATAAGAATATACGATAAGATTATACGAGACATATGAAAATATAGAATGTCAGGTGAGAAATACAGGGAAATATTTCAAAATGACAAATGAGACAAAGAGGCCAAGATAAGAATATACGATAAGATTATACGAGACATATGAAAATATAGAATGTCAGGTGAGAAATACAGGGAAATATTTCAAAATGACAAATGAGACAAAGGAGCCAGATAAGAATATACGATAAGATTATACGAGACATATGAAAATATAGATGTCAGGTGAGAAATACAGGAAATATTTCAAAATGACAAATGAGACAAAGAGGCCAAGATAAGAATATACGATAAGATTATACGAGACATATGAAAATATAGAATGTCAGGTGAGAAATACAGGGAAATATTTCAAAATGACAAATGAGACAAAGAGGCCAAGATAAGAATATACGATAAGATTATACGAGACATATGAAAATATAGAATGTCAGGTGAGAAATACAGGGAAATATTTCAAAATGACAAATGAGACAAAGAGGCCAAGATAAGAATATACGATAAGATTATACGAGACATATGAAAATATAGAATGTCAGGTGAGAAATAGGAAATATTTCAAAATGACAAATGAGACAAAGAGGCCAAGATAAGAATATACGATAAGATTATACGAGACATATGAAAATATAGAATGTCAGGTGAGAAAATACAAGGAAATATTTCAAAATGACAAATGAGACAAAGAGGCCAAGATAAGAATGTATACGATAAGATTATACGAGACATATGAAAATACTTAGGAAACTCTCGAGTGAGAAATACAGGGAAATATTTCAAAATGACAAATGAGACAAAGAGGCCAAGATAAGAATATACGATAAGATTATACGAGACATATGAAAATATAGAATGTCAGGTGGAAAATACAGGGAAATATTTCAAAATGACAAATGAGACAAAGAAGGCCAAGATAAGAATATACGATAAGATTATACGAGACATATGAAAATATAGAATGTCAGGTGAGAAATACAGGAAATATTTCAAAATGACAAATGAGACAAAGAGGCCAAGATAAGAATATACGATAAGATTATACGAGACATATGAAAATATAGAATGTCAGGTGAGAAATACAGGGAAATATTTCAAAATGACAAATGAGACAAAGAGGCCAAGATAAGAATATACGATAAGATTATACGAGACATATGAAAATATAGAATGTCAGGTGAGAAATACAGGAAATATTTCAAAATGACAAATGAGACAAAAGAGGCCAAGATAAGAATATACGATAAGATTATACGAGACATATGAAAATATAGAATGTCAGGTGGAAATTGAGAAATACAGGAAATATTTCAAAATGACAAATGAGACAAAGGAGCCAAGATAAGAATATACGATAAGATTATACGAGACATATGAAAATATAGAATGTCAGGTGAGAAATACAGGGAAATATTTCAAAATGACAAATGAATAGAGCCAGATAAGAATATACGATAAGATTATACGAGACATATGAAAATATAGAATGTCAGGTGAGAAATACGGAAATATTCAAAATGACAAATGAGACAAAGAGGCCAAGATAAGAATATACGATAAGATTATACGAGACATATGAAAATATAGAATGTCAGGTGAGAAATACGGGAAATATTTCAAAATGACAAATGAGACAAAGAGGCCAAAGATAAGAATATACGATAAGATTATACGAGACATATGAAAATATAGAATGTCAGGTGAGAAATACAGGGAAATATTTCAAAATGACAAATGAGACAAAGAGGCCAAGATAAGAATATACGATAAGATATACGAGACATGTAAAGAAATATACGAATGTCAGGTGAAATACAGGAAATATTTCAAAATGACAAATGGAACAAAGTAGAATGAGAATATACGATAAGATTATACGAGACATATGAAAATATAGAATGTCAGGTGAAAGTAAAATATTTCAAAATGACAAATGAGACAAAGAGAGCCAAAGATAGAATATACGATAAGATTATACGAGACATATGAGAAATATAGAATGTCGAGGTGAGAAATACAGGGAAATATTTCAAAATGACAAATGAGACAAAAGAGGCAAGATAAGAATATACGATAAGATTATACGAGACATATGAAAATATATAGAATGTCAATTGAGAAATACAGGGAAATATTTCAAAATGACAAATGAGACAAAGAGGCCAAGATAAGAATATACGATAAGATTATACGAGACATATGAAAATATAGAAAGAATGTCAGGTGAGAAATACAGGGAAATATTTCAAAATGACAAATGAGACAAAGAGGCCAAGATAAGAATATACGGTAAGATTATACGAGACATATGAAAATATAGAATGTCAGGTGAGAAATACGAGGGAAATATTTCAAAATGACAAATGAGACAAAGAGGCCAAAGATAAGAATATACGATAAGATTATACGAGACATATGAAAATATAGAATGTCGAGTGAGAAATACAGGGAAATATTTCAAAATGACAAATGAGACAAAGAGGCCAAGATAAGAATATACGATAAAAATTTATGAGACATATGAAAATATAGAATGTCAGGTGAGAAATACAGGAAACATTTCAAAATGACAAATGAGACAAGAGAGCCAAGATAAGAATATACGATAAGATTATACGAGACATATGAAAATATAGAATGTCGGGTAAATACGGAAATATTTCAAAATGACAAATGAGACAAAGAGGCCAAGATAAGAATATACGATAAGATTATACGAGACATATGAAAATATAGAATGTCAGGTGAGAAATACAGGGAAATATTTCAAAATGACAAATGAGACAAAGAGGCAAGATAAGAATATACGATAAGATTATACGAGACATATGAAAATATAGAATGTCAGGTGAGAAATACAGGGAAATATTTCAAAATGACAAATGAGACAAAGAGGCCAAGATAAGAATATACGATAAGATTATACGAGACATATGAAAATATAGAATGTCAGGTGAGAAATACAGGGAAATATTTCAAAATGACAAATGAGACAAAGAGGCCAAGATAAGAATATACGATAAGATTATACGAGACATATGAAAATATAGAATGTCAGGTGAGAAATGCAGGGAAATATTTCAAAATGACAAATGAGACAAAGAAGGCAAAGATAAGAATATACGATAAGATTATACGAGACATATGAAAATATAGAATGTCAGGTGAGAAGGCCCAAGGAAATATTTCAAAATGACAAATGAGACAAAGAGGCCAAGATAAGAATATACGATAAGATTATACGAGACATATGAAAATATAGAATGTCAGGTGAGAAATACAGGGAAATATTTCAAAATGACAAATGAGACAAAGAGGCCAAGATAAGAATATACGATAAGATTATACGAGACATATGAAAATATAGAATGTCAGGTAGAAAATAAAATATTTCAAAATGACAAATGAGACAAAGAGGCCAAGATAAGAATATACGATAAGATTATACAGACATATGAAAATATAGAATGTCAGGTGAGAAATACAGGGAAATATTTCAAAATGACAAATGAGACAAGAGAGCCAAGATAAGAATATACGATAAGATTATACGAGACATATGAAAAATATAGAATGTCAGGTAGAGAAATACAGGGAAATATTTCAAAATGACAAATGAGACAAAAAAGTGAATAGATATACGATAAGATTATACGAGACATATGAAAATAGAATGTCGGGTGAGAAATACAGGGAAATATTTCAAAACGGCTGATAAAACCAAAAGAGGCCAAGATAAGAATATACGATAAGATTATGCGAGACATATGAAAATATAGAATGTCGGGTGAGAAATACAGGGAAATATTTCAAAATGACAAATGAGACAAAGAGGCCAAGATATACGATAAGATTATACGAGACATATGAAAATATAGAATGTCAGGTGAGAAATACAGGGAAATATTTCAAAATGACAAATGAGACAAAGAGGCCAAGATAAGAATATACGATAAGATTATACGAGACATATGAAAATATAGAATGTCAGGTGAGAAATACAGGGAAATATTTCAAAATGACAAATGAGACAAAAGAGCCAAGATAAGAATATACGATAAGATTATACGAGACATATGAAAATATAGAATGTCGGAGTGCGAAATACAGGGAAATATTTCAAAATGACAAATGAGACAAAGAGGCCAAGATAAGAATATACGATAAGATTATACGAGACATATGAAAATATAGAATGTCAGGTGAGAAATACAGGAAATATTTCAAAATGACAAATGAGACAAAGAGGCCAAGATAAATATACGATAAGATTATACGAGACATATGAAAATATAGAATGTCAGGTGAGAAATACAGGGGAAATGTTCAAAATGACAAATGAGACAAGAGAGCCAAGATAGAGCCTTGATAGATTATGAGACATATGAAAATATAGAATGTCAGGTGAGAAATACAGGGAAATATTTCAAAATGACAAATGAGACAAAGAGGCCAAGATAAGAATATACGATAAGATTATACGAGACATATGAAAATATAGAATGTCAGGTGAGAAATACAGGGAAATATTTCAAAATGACAAATGAGACAAAGAGAGCCAAGATAAGAATATACGATAAGATTATATGCAAGGCATATGAAAATATAGAATGTCAGGTGAGAAATACAGGGAAATATTTCAAAATGACAAATGAAATAAGAGAGCCAAGATAAGAATATACGATAAGATTATACGAGACATATGAAAATATAGAATGTCAGGTGAGAAATACAGGGAAATATTTCAAAATGACAAATGAGACAAAGAGGCCAAGATAAGAATATACGATAAGATTATACGAGACATATGAAAAATATAGAATGTCAGGTGAGAAATACAGGGAAATATTTCAAAATGACAAATGAGACAAAGAGAGCCAAGATAAGAATATAGATAAGATTATACGAGACATATGAAAATATAGAATGTCAGGTGAGAAATACAGGAAATATTTCAAAATGACAAATGAGACAAAGAGACCAGATAAGAATATACGATAAGATTATACGAGACATATGAAAATATAGAATGTCAATTGAGAAATACAGGGAAATATTTCAAAATGACAAATGAGACAAAGAGGCCAAGATAAGAATATACGATAAGATTATACGAGACATGTAAATACATAGAATGTCAGGTGAGAAATACAGGGAAATATTTCAAAATGACAAATGAGACAAAGAGGCCAAGATAAGAATATACGATAAGATTATACGAGACATATGAAAATATAGAATGTCAGGTGAGAAATACAGGAAATATTTCAAAATGACAAATGAGACAAAGAGGCCAAGATAAAATATACGATAAGGATATACAAGACATATGAAAATATAGAATGTCAGGTGAGAAATACAGGGAAATATTTCAAAATGACAAATGAGACAAAGAGGCCAAGATAAGAATATACGATAATTATACGAGACATATGAAAATATAGAAATACAGGTGAGAAATACAGGGAAATATTTCAAAATGACAAATGAGACAAAGAGGCCAAGATAAGAATATACGATAAGATTATACGAGACATATGAAAATATAGAATGTCAGGTGAGAAATACAGGGAAATATTTCAAAATGACAAATGAGACAAAGAGGCCAAGATAAGAATATACGATAAGATTATACGAGACATATGAAAATATAGAATGTCGGGTAAGAAATACAAGGAAATATTTCAAATGACAAATGAGACAAAGAGGCCAAGATAAGAATATACGATAAGATTATACGAGACATATAAATAGAATGTCGGTGAGAAATACGAGGAAATATTTCAAAATGACAAATGAGACAAAGAAATAGAGATAAGAATATACGATAAGATTATACGAGACATATGAAAATATAGAATGTCAGGTGAGAAATACGGAGAAATATTTAAATGACAGTGAAAATGAGACAAAGGCCAAGATAAGAATATACGATAAGATTATACGAGACATATGAAAATATAGAATGTCAGGTGAGAAATACAGAGAAATATTTCAAAATGACAAATGAGACAAAGAGGCCAAGATAAGAATATACGATAAAGATTATGGAACATATGAAAATATAGAATGTCAGGTGAGAAATACAGGGAAATATTTCAAAATGACAAA
>JBBBDQ010021044.1:0-17875 GCA_037127315.1 Ascarosepion bandense | reverse complement strand
GACTTACCATTATGTGAGGTATTTCTGCTGCACCTATTAGCTAATGACTTACCATTATGTAGGGTATTTTCTGCTTTCCTTTTAACTAATGACTTGCCATTGTAGAATATTCACCTTTTAACTAATGACTTGCCATTGTATGAGGAGGTATTCTCTTTACCTTTTAACTAATGACTTGCCATTATGTAGGAGGTATTCCTGCCGCACCTTTTAACTAATGACTTGCCATTATGTAGAGGTATTCCTGCCGCACCTTTAATAATGACTTGCCATTATGGGAGGTATTCCTGCCGCACCTTTTAACTAATGTCTTGCCATTATGTAGGAGTATTCCTGCCGCACCCTTTTTAATATGTACCATTATGTGGGAGGTAATTTCTGCACTGCACCTATAGCTAATGACTTGCCGCATTATGTGGGAGGTATTTCTGCTGCACCTATTAGCTAATGACTTGCCATTATGTGGGAGAATTATTCCTGCCACCTTTAACTAATGACTTGCCATTGTGGGAGGTATTTCTGCTGCACCTTTTTAACTAATGACTTTGCCATTATGTACAGGAGGTATTTCTGCTGCACCTATTAATGGCAAACACCATTGTGAGGTATTCCTGCTGCACCTTTTAACTAATGACTTGCCATTATGTGGGAGGTATTTCTGCTGCACCTTTTAACTAATGTCTTGCCATTATGTGGGAGAATTATTCCTGCCTTTGCTTCAATAATGACTGCCATTATATGGGAGGTATTTCTGCTGCACCTATTAGCTAATGACTTGCCATTATGTAGGAGGTATTTCTGCACCTATTAGCTAATGACTTGCCATTATGTGGGAGGTATTCCTGCTGCACCTTTTAACTAATGACTTGCCATTATGTGGGAGGTATTCCTGCTGCACCTTTTAACCTTTGACTTGCCATTATGTGGGAAATTTATTTCTGTTGCACCTATTAGCTAATGACTGCCATTATGTGGGAAATTTATTCCTGCTGCACCTTTTAACTAATGACTTGCCATTATGTAGGAGGTATTCCTGCTGCACTTTTAGCTAATGACTTGCCATTATCATGGGAGGTATTTCTGCTGCACCTTTTAGCTAATGACTTACCATTATGTCGGAGGCTATTTCTGCTGCACCTATTAGCTATGTGTGCCATTATGTGGGAGGTATTTTCTGCTGCACCTATTGTAGCTGTGACTTGCCATTATGTAGGAGATACCTTTCTGCTGCACCTTTTAGCTAATGACTTGCCATTATGTGAGGTATTTCTGCTGCACTATTAGCTAATGACTTGCCATTATGTGGGAGGTATTCCTGCCGCACCTTTTAACTAATGACTTGCCATTATGTGGGAGAGTATTTCTGCTGCACCTTTTAACTGGCTGCCATTGTAGGAGAGTGTTCCCTTTTAACACCTTTACAGCTAATGACTTGCCATTATATTGGGGAGGTATTCCTGCTGCACCTTTTATGCTAATGACTTGCCATTATGTGGGAAGTATTCCTGCCGCACCTTTTAACTAATGTCCTGCCATTATGTGGGAGGTATTCCTGCCGCACCTTTTAACTAATGACTTGCCATTATGTAGGAGAATAAACTCTGCTGCCCTCAATGGCTGGCTGCCATTATGTGGAAGTATTTCTGCTGCACCTATTAGCTAATGACTTGCCATTATGTGGGAGGTATTTCTGCTGCACCTTTTAGCTAATGACTTGCCATTTATGTGGGAGGCATATTTCTGCCTTTTAGCTAATGACTTGCCATTATGTAGAAGTATTTCTGCTGCTGTAGCTAATGACTTGCCATTATGTGGAGTATTTCTGCACCTTTTTATTAATAAACTTGCCATTATGTGGAGAGTATTTCTGCTGCACCTTTTAGCTAATGACTTGCCATTATGTAGGAGGTATTTCTGCTGCACCTATTAGCTAATGACTTGCCATTATGTGGGAGGTATTTCTGCACCTATTAGCTAATGTCTTGCCATTATGTGAGGTATTTCTGCTTTTAACTAATGACTTGCCATTATGTGGGAGGTATTTCTCTGCACCTTTTAGCTAATGACTTACTTATTCCATATGTGGGAGGTATTTCTGCCATACTTTTTTCTTTTAGCTAATGACTTGCCATTATGTGGGAGGTATTTCTGCTTTTTGTCTAGCTAATGACTTGCTGCATTATGTGGGAGGTATTTCTTTTTTTAATAGCTAATGTCTTGCCATTATGTGGGAAATTTGTGCTTTCTGCACCACTGTAGCTAATGACTTGTACCATTATGTGGGAGAATACATTTTCTGCACCTATTAGCTAATGACTTGCCATTATGTGGGAGAATATTTCTGCTGCACCTATTAGCTAATGTCTTGCCAGTATATGGAGGTATTTCTGCACCTTTAACTAATGACTTGCCATTATGTGGGAGGTATTTCTGCTGCACTTAGCTAATGACTTGCCATTGTATGAGAGTGACTACTGCTGCACCTTTTAGCTAATGACTTACATTATGTAGGAGGAGTATTTCTGCTGCTATTAGCTAATGACTTGCCATTATGTGGGAGGTATTTCTGCTTGCACCTATTAGCTAATGTCTTGCCATTGTGTGGGAGGTATTTCTGCTGCCTATTAGCTAATGACATTGTATTGCAGATGTTTCTGCTGCACCTATTAGCTAATGACTTGCCATTATGTGAGGAGGTATTTCTGCACCTATTAGCTAATGTCTTGCCATTATGTATAGGAGGTATTTCTGTACCTTTTAACTAATGACTTGCCATTATGTGGAGGTATTTCTGCTGCACCTTTTAGCTAATGACTTGCCATTATGTGGGAGGTATTTTCACTGCCTTTTAGCTAATGACTTGCCATTATGTGGGAGGTATTTCTGTACCTATTAGCTAATGACTTATAGTATAGGTATTTCTGCACCTATTAGCTAATGTCTTGCCATTATGTGAGGTATTTTCTGCTGCACCTATTAGCTAATGACTTGCCATTAGGTATTTCTGTTGCACCTATTAGCGACTTGCCATTGTGGGAGGTATTTCTGCTTTTACTTTAGCTAATGACTTGCCATTGGCAGGAGGGTATTTCCTTACTTTTTAGCTAATGACTTGCCATTATGTGGTACTGCTGCACCTAATGGCTTGCCATTATGTAGGAGGTATTTCTGCTGCTATTAGCTAATGTCTTGCCATTATGTAGGGAGACTATTTCTGCTGCTGCTAGCTAATGACTTGCCATTATGTTGGAGGTATTTGCTGCACCTATTAATGACTTGCCATTGTGTAGGAGGTATTTCTGCTGCCTTTTTAGCTAATGACTTGCCATTATGTGGGAGGTATTTCTGCTGCACCTTTTAGCTATTGTGCCATTATCATGGAGGTATTTCTGCTGCACCTATTAGCTAATGACTTTGCCATTATGTGGGAGGTATTTTACCTTTTCTTAGCTAATGACTGCCGTGTATGGGAGGTATTTCTGCTTTTCTTTTGTGTGTGCCATTATGTGGGAGGTATTTCTGCTGCACCTTTTAGCTAATGACTTACCATTATGTGGGAGAACATTTATGCACCTATTAGCTAATGACACATTATGTAGAGGGAGTATTTCTGCTGCCCTTTTAACTAATGACTTGCCATTATCATGAGAGTATTTCTGCTGCACCTTTTAACTAATGACTTGCCATTATATGGAGGTATTTCTGCTGCACCTATTAGCTAATGACTTTGCCATTATGTGGAGGTATTTCTGCTGCACCTTTTAGCTAATGACTTGCCATTGTGTGGGAGGTATTCCTGCCACACCTTTTAACTAATGACTTGCCATTATGTGGGAGGTATTTCTGCTACTTTTAACTAATGACTTGCCATTATGTGAGGTATTCTCATACACCTTTTAACTCATGACTTGCCATTATGTGGGAGGTATTCCTACCGCACCTTTTAACTAATGACTTGCCATTATGTGAGAGTATTCCTGCCGCACCTTTTAACTAATATCTTGCCATTATGTGGGAGGTATTCCTGCCGCACCTTTGCTCAACAGCTTGCCATTATGTAGAATATTTCTGCTGCACCTATTAGCTAATGACTTGCCATTATGTAGGAGGTATTTCTGCTGCACCTATTAGCTAATGACTTGCCATTATGAGAACTGCTGCACCTTTTTAACTAATGACTTGCCATTATGTGGAAATGCTTTCACTAACACCCTTTTAACTAATGACTTGCCATTATGTAGGAGGTATTTCTGCTGCACCTATTAGCTAATGACTTGCCATTATGTAGGAGGTATTCCTCACTGCACCTTTTAATAATGACTTGCCATTATGTGGGAGGTATTCCTTTTCTTTTTAACTAATGTCTTGCCATTATGTGGGAGATATTCCTGCCGCACCTTTTAACTAATGACTTGCCATTATGTGAGGTATTTCTGCTGCTGCTTTTTAACTATTGGCTTGCCATTATGTAGGTATTTCTGCTGCACCATAGCTAATGACTTGCCATTATGTAAAATTATTTCTGCTGCACCTATTAGCTATTGTGCCATTATGTAGGAGGGGTATTCCTGCTGCACCTTTAATAATGACTTTTCATTATGTGGGAGGTATTCCTGCCACCTTTTAATAATGACTTATACCATTATGTGGGAGGTATTTCTGCTTTTCTTTAGCTAATGACTGCACACCCATTATGTAGGGGTATTCCCTTGCCGCACCTTTTAACTAATGACTTGCCATTATGTGGGAGGTATTTCTGCTGCACCTTTTTAATAATGACTTGCCATTATGTGGGAGTATTCCTGCCATACCTTTTAACTAATGACTTGCCATTATGTGGGAGAATTATTCCTGCCGCACCTTTTAACTAATGACTTGCCATTATGTGGGAGGTATTCCTGCCTTTTAACTAATGTCTTGCCATTGTAGGAGGTATTCTATACTGCTTTTAACTAATGACTTGTGTATGTGGGAGGTATTTCTGCTGCACCTATTAGCTAATGACTTGCCATTATGTGGGAGGTATTTCTGCTGCTATTGACTAATGACACTTAGGTATGTGGGAGGTATTCCTGCTGCACCTTTTAACTAATGACTTGCCATTATGTGGGAGGTATTTCTGCTGCACCTTTTGTCATGTGTGCCATTATGTGGGAGGTATTTCTGCTGCACCTTTTAACTAATGACTTGCCATTATGTGGGAGGGTATTTCTGCTGCACCTTTTAACTAATGACTTGCCATTATGTGGGAGGTATTTCTGCTGCACCTTTTAACTGACTTGCCATTATGTGGGAGAGTCATTTTCACCACTGCCTTTTTAACTGTGTCTTGCCATTATGTGGGAGTATTTCTGCCGCACCTTTTAACTAATGTCTTGCCATTATGTGGGAGGCCATTTCTGCTGCACCTTTTAACTAATGACTTTTTATTGTATGTGGGAGGTATTTCTGCTTGCACCTTTTAACTAATGACTTTGCCATTATGTGGAGGTATTTCCTTACTTATTAGCTAATGACTTTTTATTCCATGTGGGAGGTATTCCTGCTGCACCTTTTAACTAATGACTTGCCATTATGTGGGAGACATTCCTGCTGCACCTTTTAACTAATGACTTGCCATTATGTGGGAGGTATTCCTGCACACTTTTAATAATGACTTGCCATTATGTGGGAGGCATTCTACTTACCTTTTAACTAATGACTTGCCATTGTATTAGGAGGTATTCCTGCCACCTTTTGCTTAATGTCTTTGCCATTATGTGGGAGATATTCCTGCTGCACCTTTTAACTAATGACTTGCCATTATGTGGGAGGTATTTTTCTGCCCACCCTTTTAACTAATGTCTTTGCCATTATGTAGGAGGAAATAATTCCTGCCGCACCTTTTAACTAATGTCTTCTGCCATTATGTGGGAGGTATTTCTGCCGCACCTTTTAACTAATGACTTGCCATTATGTGGGAGGTATTCCTGCCACACTTTTAACTAATGACACCATTATGTGGGAGGTATTTCTGCTGCACCTATTCCGTAATGACTTTTATTATGTGAGGAGGTATTTCTCTGCCATTAGCTAATGACTTGCCATTATGTGGGTATTTCTGCTGCTATTAGCTAATGGCTGCAAAACATATGTGGAGGTATTTCTGCTGCACCATTAGCTAATGACTTGCCATTATGTGGGAGGTATTTCTGCTGCACCTTTTAGCTAATGACTTGCCATTATGTAGGTATTTCTGCTGCACCTATTAGCTAATGACTTGCCATTATGTGGGAAGGTATTTCTGCTGCACCTATTAGCTAATGACTTGCCATTATGTGGGAGGTATTTCTGCTGCACCCATTAGCTAATGACTTGCCATTATGTGGAGGTATTTCTGCTGCACCCATTAGCTATTGACTTGCCATTATGTGGGAGGTATTTCCTGCGCACCTTTTAACTATTATCTTGCCATTGTAATGGGAGACATGTATTTCTGCTGCTAATAAACACCCATTATGTGAGGTATTTCTGCTACCTTTTTAACTAATGACTTGCCATTATGTCAGGAGGTATTTCTGCTGCACCTATTAGCTAATGACTTGCCATTATGTGGGAGGTATTCCTGCTACATACACCTTTCGCTAATGACTTGCCATTATGTGGGAGGTATTTCTGCTGCACCTTTTAACTAATGACACCATTATGTGGGAGACATTACCATACCTTTTAACCTAATGACTTGCCATTGTGTGGGAGTATTCCTGCCGCACCTTTTAATATGGCTGCCATTATGTGGGAGGTATTCCTGCCTTTGCTTAATGTCTTGCCATTGTGTGGAGGTATTCCTGCTGCACCACTTTTCAGCAATGACTTGCCATTATGTAGGAGGTATTCCTGCCGCACTGCTGCTAATGTCTTGCCATTATGTGGGAGGTATTCCTGCCGCACCTTTTAACTAATGTCTTGCCATTATGTGGGAGGGTATTTCTATACTTTTAACTAATGACTTGCCATTACATAATGGGAGGGTATTCCTGCCACCTTTTAACTAATGACTTGCCATTATCATGGGAGTATTTCTGCTGCACCTATTAGCCAATGACTTGCCATTATGTGGGAGGTATTTTCTGCTGCCATGCTTCAATGACTGCCATTATGTGGGAAGTCTATACACTTTACCCTATTAGCTAATGACTTGCCATTGTGTGGAGGTATTTCTGCTGCATAGTAGCTAATGACTTGCCATTGTAGGAGGTATTTCTGCTGCACCTTTTAGCTAATGACTTGCCATTATGTGGGAGGTATTTCTGCTGCACCTATTAGCTAATGACTTTGCTGCATTATGTGGGAGGTATTTCTGCTGCACCTATTGGCAATGACTTGCCATTATGTGGGAGGTATTTCTGCACCCATTAGCTAATGACTTGCCATTATATGGGGAGTATTTCTGCTGCACCTATTGGCTAATGACTTGCCATTATGTGGGTATTTCTACTGCACCCAGCAGCTAATGACTTTGCCATTATGTGGGAGGTATTTCTGCTGCACCTATTAGCTAATGACATTATGTGGGAGGTATTTCTGCTGCACCCATTAGCTAATGACTTGCCATTATGTGGGAGGTATTTCTGCTGCACCTATTAGCTAATGACTTGCCATTATGTGAGGGTATTTCTACTTTTCCATTAGCTAATGACTTGCCATTATGTGGAGGTATTTCTGCTGCACCTTTTAACTAATGACTTGCCATTATGTGAATACATTTCTGCTGCACCTATTAGCTAATGACTTGCCATTATGTGGGGTATTTCTGCTGCACCCATTAGCTAATGACTTGCCATTATGTTGAATTATTTCTGCTGCACCTATTAGCTAATGACTTGCCATTGTGTGGAGGTATTTCTGCTGCACCCATTAGCTAATGACTTGCCATTATGTGGGAAGTATTTCTGCTGCACCTTTTAGCTGTGTTTGTTATATGGGAGGTATTCCTGCCACACACCTTTTAACTAATGACTTGCCATTATGTGGGAGGTATTTCTGCTGCACCCATTAGCTAATGACTTGCCATTATGTGGGTATTTCTGCTGCACCTTTTTAACTAATGACTTGCCATTATGTGGGAGATATTTCTGCTGCACCTATTAGCTAATGACTTGCCATTATGTGGGAGACATTTCTGCACCTATTAGCTAATGACTTGCCATTATGGGAGGTATTTCTGCTGCATGACTGGCTAATGACTGCCATTGTAGGAGGTATTTCTGCTGCACCTTTTAGCTAATGACTTGCCATTATGTGGGAGGTATTCCTACTTTTAACAGCATAATGACTTGCCATTATGTGGGAGGTATTTCTGCTGCACCCATTAGCTAATGGGCTTGCCATTATGTGGGGTATTCCTGCTGCACCTTTTAGCTAATGACTTGCCATTATGTGGGAGGTATTTCTACCACCCATTGCTTCTAATGACTTGCCATTATGTGGGAGGTATTTCTACTGCACCCATTAGCTAATGACTTGCCATTATGTGTAGGAGAATGTTATTTCTGCTGCACCTTTTAGCTAATGACTTGCCATTATGGAGGGTATTCTCACCGCACCTTTTAACTAATGACTTGCCATTGTATGGGGAGGTATTTCTGCTGCACCTTTTAGCTAATGACTTGCCATTATGTGGGAGGTATTTCTGCCGCACCTTTTAGCTAATGACTTGCCATTATGTGGAGGTATTCCCTGCCTTTTTAGCTGTGTTTTATGATATGTGGGAGGCATATTTCTGTACCTTTTTAGCTAATGACTTGCCATTGTAGGGAGTATTTCTACCCTTTTATTTTAGCTAATGACTTGCCATTTATGTGAATAATGCTGCACCTTTTAACTAATGACTTGCCATTATGTGGGAGGTATTCCTGCTGCACCTTTTTAGCCTAATGACTTGCCATTATGTGGGAAGTGTTTCTGCTGCACCCATTAGCTAATGACTTGCCATTATGTGGGAGGTATTTCTGCTGCACCCATTAGCTAATGACTTGCCATTATGTGGGAGGTATTTCTGCTGCACCTTTTAGCTAATGACTTGCCATTATGTAGGAGGTATTCCTGCTGCACCTTTTAACTAATGACTGCCATTGTCTTGGGAGGTATTTCTGCCACTTTTAACTAATGACTTGCCATTATGTAGAGGTATTCTGCACCTTTTTATGTGACTTGCCATTATGTGGGGTATTTCTGCCATACCTTTTAACTAATGACTTGCCATTATGTGAATTATTCCTGCCGCACCTTTTAACTAATGACTTGCAGCTGTGTAGAATTATTTCTGCTGCACCATTAGCTAATGACTTGCCATTATGTGGGAGAAGTGTTTCTTTTAACACCAATAGCTAATGACTTGCCATTCTCGTAGGTATTCCTGCCGCACCTTTCGCTAATGACTTGCCATTGTGCTGTAGGAGGTATTTCTGCTACTTTTGACGTAATGACTTGCCATTATGTGGGAGGTATTTCTACTGCACCATTAGCTAATGACTTGCCTGATATGTGGGAAGTATTCCTGCTGCACCTTTAGCTAATGACTTGCCATTATGTGGGAAGTGCTTTCTGCTGCACCTTTTAGCTAATGACTTGCCATTATGTGGGAGAGTATTCCTGCCGCACCTTTTAATAATGACTTGCCATTATGTAGAGCCATTTCTACCATACCCATTAGCTAATGACTTGCCATTATGTAGGAGGTATTCCTGCTGCACCTTTTAGCTATTGACTTGCCATTATGTAGGAGGTATTTCTGCTGCACCCATTAGCTAATGACTTGCCATTATGTGAGTGTTTATATACTTTTAGCTAATGACTTGCCATTATGTGGGAGGTATTTCTGCTGCACCTTGCTTCAATGACTGCAATATGTGGAGGGTATTTCTGCTGCACCTATAGCTAATGACTGCCATTATATGGGAGGTATTCCTGCTGCACCTTGTGGCTTGCCATTATGTGGGAGGTATTTCTGCTGCACCCATTAGCTAATGACTTACTGATATATTAGATATTTCTGCTGCACCCATTAGCTAATGACTTTGCCGTGTATGGGAGGTATTTCTGCTGCACCTTTTAGCTAATGACTTGCCATTATGTGGGAGGTATTCCTGCCACCTTTAGCTAATGACTTGCCATTATGTAGGAGTATTTCTGCTGCACCTTTTTAGCTAATGACTTGCCATTATGTAGGAAATTATTCCTGCACATAGCTAATGACTTGCCATTATGTGGGAGTATTTCTGCTACCCATTATGTGCCATTATGTGGGAGGTATTTCTGCTGCACCTTTTAGCTAATGACTTGCCATTATGTGGGAGGTATTTCTGCTGCACCCATTAGCTAATGACTTGCCATTATGTAGGAGAGTAATATTTCTGCTGCACAGTAGCTAATGACTTGCCATTATGTGAGGTATTTCTGCTGCACCTTTTGCTAATGACTTGCCCATTATGTGGGTATTTTCACTGCACCTTTTAGCTAATATTGCTGCTATGTGGGAGAGTATTTCTACTTTTCTATTAGCTAATGACTTGCCATTATGTGGGAGGTATTTCTGCCACACCCCTTTGTGTATTGCCATTATAACTAAGAATGCTGACTGCCATACCATTAGCTATTTTGCAAACATGTGCAGGTATTTCTGCTGCACCTTTAGCTAATGACTTGCCATTGTATGAACATTTCTGCTGCACCTTTTAGCTAATGACTTGCCATTATCATGGAGGTATTCCTGCCTTTTTAACTAATGGCCTGCATTATGTAGGAGGTATTTCACCATTAGCTAATGACTTGCCATTATGTGGAAGGTATTTCTGCTGCACCCATTAGCTAATGACTTGCCATTAATAATGAGAGTATTCCTGCCTTTTAGCTAATGACTTGCCATTATGTGGGAGGTATTTCTGCTGCACCTTTTTAGCTAATGACTTGCCATTGTAGGAGGTATTTCTGCCACACCCTTTTAACTAATGACTTGCCATTATGTGGGAGATATTTCTGCTGCACCCATTAGCTGGCTTGCCATTATGTGGAGGTATTCCTGCTGCTGCCTTTTTAGCTAATGACTTGCTGCAACAGCAGTGTTTCTGCTGCACCCATTAGCTAATGACTTGCCGTGTATGGGAGGTATTTCTGCTGCACCTTTTAGCTAATGACATTATGTGGGAGGTATTTCTGCTGCACCTTTGGCTAATGACTTGCCATTATGTGGGAGGTATTTCTGCTGCACCTATTAGCTAATGACTTGCCATTATGTGGGAGGTATTCCCTGCACACCTTTTAAGCTAATGACTTGCCATTATGTGGGAGGTATTTCTGCCACACCCATTGTATGGGCTTGCCATTATGTGGGAGGTATTTCTGCTGCACCCATTAGCTAATGACTTGCCATTATGTGGGAACATTTCTGCTGCACCTTTTAGCTAATGACTTGCCATTATGTAGGAGGTATTCCGCACCTTTCCTTTAATGACTTTGCCATTATGTGAGAGTATTTCTGCTGCACCTTTTAACTAATGACTTGCCATTATGCAGGAGGTATTTTCTGCTGCACCTTTGTATGTCTTGCCATTATGTGGGAGGTATTCCTGCTGCACCTTTTAATAATGACTTGCCATTGTATGGAGGTATTTCTACTGCCATTAGCTAATGACTTGCCATTGTGTGGGTAGTACCTGCTGCACCTTTTAATAATGACTTGCCATTGTATGGGAGGTATTTCTGCTGCTAATGTCTTGCCATTGTGTGGGAGTATTCCTGCCGCACCTTTTTGTGTGACTTGCCATTATATGGAGGTATTTCTATACCCATTAGCTAATGACTTGCCATTATAGCCAGAACTGTTTCTGCTGCACCATTAGCCAATGACTTGCCATTATGTGGGAGGTATTTCTGCTGCCTTTGTATAATGACTTGCCATTATGTGAGGTATTCTGCTGCACTTTTAACTAATGACTTGCCATTATCTGTAGGAGGTATTTCTGTACGCACAACTAATGACTTGCCATTATGTGAGTGTTTCTGCTGCACCTTTTAACTAATGTCTTGCCATTATGTGGGAGGTATTCCTGCCACCTTTTTAACTAATGACTTGCCATTATGTGGGAGGGGTATTTCTGCTGCACCCGTAGTAATGACTTGCCATTATGTGGGGAGGTATTTCTGCTGCACCCATTGTGACTTTGCCATTATGTGGGAGGTATTTCTGCTGCACCTATTAGCTAATGACTTGCCATTATGTGGGAGGTATTTCTGCTGCACCTGTTAGCTATTGACTTGCCATTATGTGGGAGGGTATTTCTGCTACCCATTAGCTAATGACTGCCATTATGTGGGAGGTATTCTACACCTTTTAACTAATGACACCAGTATGTGGGAGAGTATTTCTGCCCCATTAATGACGGCATTATGTGGGAGGTATTTCTGCTGCACCATTAATGGCAAACTTGCCATTATCTGGGAAGTGTTACCTTGCCTGCTTTTAACTAATGACTTGCCATTATGTGGGAGGTATTTCCTGCTGCACCTTTTAATAATGACTTGCCATTATGTGGGAGGTATTCCTGCACCTTTTTAATAATATTGCCATTATGTGGGAGGGTATTTCTGCTACACCTATTAGCTAATGACTTGCCATGCTGTGGGAAGTATTTCTGCTGCACCTATTAGCTAATGACTTTTCATTATGTTGGGAGAGTATTCCTGCCATACCATTCATGACTTGCCATTATGTGGGAGGTATTCCTGCCATACCTTTTAATGACTTGCCATTATGTGGGAAGTCTTCTGCTGCACCCATTGGCTAATGACACCATTAATAGATGTTCTGCTACCATTAGCTAATGACTTGCCATTATGTGGGAGCAACTGCTGCACCCATTAGCTAATGACTTTTGCATTATGTGAGGTATTTCTGCTGCACCCATTAGCTAATGACTTGCCATTATGTGGGAGGTATTCCTGCCACCTTTTAACCAATGACTTGCCATTAGCAGGAGAGTATTCCTGCCTTTGC
Organism: Ascarosepion bandense; assembly: GCA_037127315.1. NCBI lineage: Eukaryota > Metazoa > Mollusca > Cephalopoda > Sepiida > Sepiidae > Ascarosepion > Ascarosepion bandense. Next base: position 4,842 of record JBBBDQ010021044.1, on the reverse strand, counting down.
TGCTTAATGACTTTCCATTATGTGGGAGGTATTTCTGCTGCACCATTAGCTGGCTGCCATTGTGGGAGAATGACTGCTGCTGCCATTAGCTAATGACTTGCCATTATGTGGGAGGTATTTCTGCTGCACCCGTTAACTAATGACTTGCCATTGTAGGAGGTATTTCTGCTGCACCATTAGCTAATGACTTTTGCCATTATCAGCTTGGGAGGTATTTCTGCCTTTTGATAGCTAATGACTTGCCATTATGTGGGAGTATTCCTGCCGCACCTTTAACTAATGACTTGCCATTGTGTGGGAGGTATTCCTGCCGCACCTTTTAAATAATGACACTTGTTATGTGGGAGGTATTTCTGTACCCATTAGCTAATGACTTTTTCCTTTATGTGATGTTTCTGCTAACACTTATTCTTCAGCAGCTTGCCATTGTATTGGGAAATTATTTCTGCTGCACCATTAGCTGTGTGCCATTGTGTGGGAGGTATTTCTGCTGCACCCATTGTGGCGCAGTATGTGAAATTATTCCTGCCGCACCCTTTTAACTTAATGACTTGCCATTATGTGGGAGGTATTCCTGCTGCACCTTTAACTAATGACTTGCCATTGTAATGAGGTATTTCTGCTGCACCCATTAGCTAAATGACTTGCCATTATGTGGGAGGTATTTCTGCTGCACCCATTAGCTACATGTGACTTTTGCCATTATGTGGGAGGTATTTCTGCTGCACCCATTAGCTATTGACACATAGTATGTGGGCTATTTCTGCTGCCACTTTTAACTAATGACTTTTAACATTGTAGAGGGAGGTATTTCTGCCCATTAATGTGTGCCATTACATATGGGAGAATATACTGCACCATTAGCTAATGACTTGCCATTGTGTGCAGGTATTTCTACACTGCACCCATTAGCTATTGTGCCATTATGTGTAGGAAGTATTTCACTTTTTATTAGCTAATGACTTGCCATTATCTGTGAAGTATTTCTGCTGTATTGTGTGTTGCCATTTATCAGCAGATATTTCTGCCGCATTATTCATTGACTTTGCCATTATGTGGGAGGTATTTCACTGCTGCAGCAATGACTGCCATTGGCAGGAAGGTATTTCTGCTGCCCATTAGCTAATGACTTTTGATATATTAGGGAGGTATTTCTGTACACTGCCCATTAGCTAATGACTTTTGGTATTGTATGAATATTTCTGCTGCACCATTAGCTAATGACTTGCAGCTGTATTAGGAGGTATTTCTGCTGCCTTTTAACTGACTGCCATTATGGGGAGGTATTTCTGCTGCACCCATTAGCTAATGACTTTTGGCTATGTGTGGGAGGTATTTCTGCTGCACCCAGAAGTAGCTGTGTGCCATTATAATGAGAATACATTTCCTGCCACTTGCATTAGCTAATGACTTTCGTATGTGCAGGTGTTTCTGCTGCACCATTATGTGTTGCCATTATGTGGGAGGTATTTCTGCTGCACCCATTAGCTAATGACTTGCCATTATGTAGGAGGTATTGTACCCATTGTGTGTTGCCATTATGGGAGGTATTACCATACTTTTCTTTTTAACTAATGACTTGCCATTATGTGGGAGGTATTCCTGCCTTTTAACTATTGTGCCATTAGCAGCAGGAGGTATTTCTATGCTGCACCATTAGCAGCTAATAGCTGACTTGCCATTATGTGGAGGTATTTCTGCACCATTAGCTAATGACTTGCCATTACATGGGAGTATTGCTGCACCCAGCAGTAGCTGGCTTTGCCATTAGGAGGTATTTGTGCTGCACCTTTTAACTAATGACTTGCCATTGTATGGGAAATGCATTCACCACTGTACCAACTAATGACTTTATTATCAACAGGAGGTATTCCTTGCACCTTTTAGTACTAATAAACTTGCCATTATGTGGGAGGTATTCCCTGCTGCACCTTTTAACTAATGACTTGCCATTATGTTGGGTATTCTGCTGTACCTTTTAACTAATGACTTGCCATTATGTGGTATTTCTGCTGCACCCATTAGCTAATGACTTGCCATTATGTGGGAAGTATTTCTGCTGCTATTAATAATGACTGCCATTATCATGGGAGATATTTCTGCTGCACCCATTAGCTAATGACTTGCCAGCTATGTGGGTATTTCTGCTGCACCTATTAGCTAATGACTTGCCATTGCCTTGGGGTATTTCTGCTGCACCCATGTGTGAACTTGCCATTGTATTGGGGAGAGTGTCCCTGCCGCACCTTTTAACTAATGACTTGCCATTATGTGGGAGGTATTCCCTGCCACACCTTTCGCCTAATGACTTGCCATTATGTGGGAGGTATTCCTGCCGCACATTTTTATAATGACTTTTATTTATCTGGCCAGAACATTCCTGCACCTTTCAACTAATGACTTGCCATTATGTGGGAGGTATTCCTCACTGCCTTTTTAGCTAATGACTTGCCATTGTATGGGAGAATATTTCTGCCTTTTAGCTAATGACTTGCCATTATGTGGGAGGTATTCCTGCCATACCTTTTAGCTAATGACTTGCAGCTATGTGGGAGGTATTTCTGCTTTTGCCCATTGGCCAATGACTTGCCTTCATATTGGAAATTATTCCTGCTGCACCTTTTAGCTAATGACATCGTGCCGGGGAGGTATTCCTGCTGCACCTTTTAGCTAATGACTTGCCATTAATAGCGGAGGTATTTCTGCTGCACCCAGTAGCTAATGACTTTGCCATTATGTAGGGGTATTCCTCACCGCACCTTTTTAACTAATGACTTGCCATTATATTGAGTATTCCTGCCGCACCTTTTAGCTAATGACTTGCCATTATCCTTGGAGGTGCCTTCCTGCCGCACCTTTTATGTGACTTGCCATTATGTGGGAGGTATTCACTGCCGCACCTTTGCGCTAATGACTTGCCATTATGTGGGAGAGTATTCCTGCCACCTTTTAACTAATGACTTGCCATTATGTGGGAGGTATTCCTGCCGCACCTTTTAAACTAATGACTTGCCATTATGTGGGGAGGTATTTCTGCTACTTACATTAATGACTTGCCATTGTAGGAGGTATTTCTGCTGCACCCATTAGCTAATGACTTGCCATTGTATGAGGTATTTATTGCACCTTTTAACTAATGACTTGCCATTATCTTAGGAGTATTTTACACCTTTTTAGCTTCAACTATTTGCCATTATGTGGGAGGTATTCTGCGCACCTTTTAGCTAATGACTTGCCATTATAATGGGAGGTATTCCTGCCACCTTTAATAATGACATACCATTGTGTGGAGGTATTTCTGCTGCACCCATTAGCTGTATTTGCAGCTATGAGTATTTATACCCTTATTAATGGCTTGCCATTATGTGGGAGGTATTTGTGCTGCACCTTTGTATCGCTTGCCATTATGGAGGTATTTCTACTGCACCTTTTAACTAATGACTTGCCATTATGTAGGTGTTCCCTGCCACTGCACCCAGCTAATGACTTGCCATTATGTGGGGTATTCCTGCCACTGTACAACTAATGACTTGCCATTATGTGGGAGGGTATTCCTGCGCACCTTTTAATAATGACTTGCCATTATGTGGGAGGTATTCCTGCCGCACCTTTTAACTAATGACTTACTGCCATTATGTGGGAGGTATTTCTACTTTCCACCCATTAGCCTAATGACTGCCATTATGTGGGAGAATGCTTTCTGCTGCTATTAATGACTTTTTAGTGCTATTAGGGGCGTTATTTCTGCACCCATTAGCTAATGACTTCACCATTATGGGAGGTATTTCCCTGCTGCACCTATTAGCTAATGACTGCCATTATGTAGGGTATTTCTGCTGTTAGCAGACAGCTTTATGCCGGAGGGTATTCCACTGCCACTGCACAACTATTGACTTTGCCATTATCCGTAGGTATTCCTGCCGCACATTTTAACTAATGACTTGCCATTATATGGGAGGTATTCCTGCCACCTTTTAATAATATTGCCATTGTATGGGAATTATTCCCTGCCGCACATTGCTTTAATGACTTGCCATTGTAGCAGGTATTCCTGCCATATGCAATAATGACACTGCCATTATCATGGGAGGTAGTGCTGCACCGCACATTTTATTAATGACTTGCCATTGTGGGAGGTATTGCTGCATTTTAATAATGACTTGCCATTATGTGGGAGGTATTCCTGCCGCACCTTTTAGCCTAATGACTTGCCACCTTCAGGAGTATTCCTGCCGCCTGCAATTTTAACTAATGACTTGCCGATATGAAGATGTTATTCTGCCGCACCTTTTAACTAATGACTTGCCATTACATGGGAGGTATTCCTGCCACCACATTTTAACTAATGACACAATTATGCTGTGGAGATATTCCTGCCGCAACCTAATGACTTGCCATTGGCGGTGCTTCACCGCCGCACATTTTAACTAATGACTTGCCATTATGTGGGGTATTCCTGCCGCGCCTTTAGCTAATGACTTTTAGTATGTAGGGTATTCCTGCCGCACGTTTTAATAATGACTTGCCATTATGGGAGGTATTTCTGCTGCACCTATTAGCTAATGACTTGCCATTATGTGGGAGGTATTCCTGCCGCACCTTTTAACTAATGACTTGCCATTATGGGAGGCTTCTGCTGCACCCATTAGCTAATGACTTGCCATTATGTGGGAGTGTATTCCTGCTGCACCTTTTAACTAATGACTTGCCATTATGTGGGAGTGTATTCTGCCGCACCTTTTAACTAATGACTTGCCATTATGTGGGAGGTATTCCTGCCGCACCTTTTAACTAATGACTTGCCATTATGTGGAAAGACTCTCGCACCTTTTAACTAATGTC
>JBBBDQ010021040.1:10000-11242 GCA_037127315.1 Ascarosepion bandense | reverse complement strand
TAGAGAGATAGATAGATAGATAGATAGATAGATAGATAGATAGATATGAACAAATATAGATAGATAGAGATATGAACAGATAGATAGATAGATAGATAGATATGGACAGTTATAGATAGATAGATAGATAGATAGATAGATAGATAGATAGATAGATAGATAGATAGATAGATAGATAGATAGATAAATAGATATAGACAGTTATAGATAGATAGATAGATAGATAGATAGATAGATAGATAGATAAATAGATATGGACAGTTATAGATAGATAGATAGATAGATAGATAAATAGATATGGACAGTTATAGATAGATAGATAGATAGATAAATAGATATGGACAGTTACAGATAGATAGATAGATAGATAGATAAATAGATATGGACAGATAGATAGATAGATAGATAGATAGATAGATAGATAGATAGATAGATAGATAAGGGACAGTTATAGATAGATAGATAGATAGATATGGACAGTTATAGATAGATAGATAGATAGATAGATAGATAGATAAATAAACAGTTATAGATAGATAGATAGATAGATAGATAAATAGATAGATAGATAAATAGATATGAACAGTTATAGATAGATAGATAGATAAATAGATATGAACAGTTATAGATAGATAGATAGATAAATAGATATGAACAGTTATAGATAGATAGATAGATAGATATGAACAGAGAGATAGATAGATAGATATGAAAGTTATAGATAGATAGATAGATAGATAGATAGATATGAACAGTTATAGATAGATAGATAGATAGATAGATAGATATGAACAGTTATAGATAGATAGATAGATAGATAGATAGATATGAACAGTTATAGATAGATAGATAGATAGATAGATAGATAGATAGATAGATATGAACAGTTATAGATAGATAGATAGATAGATATGAACAGTTATAGATAGATAGAGAGATAGATAGATATGAACAGTTATAGATAGATAGATAGATAGATAGATATGAACAGTTATAGATAGATAGATAGATAGATAGATATGAACAGTTATAGATAGATAGATAGATAGATAGATAGATAGATAGATAGATAGATAGATAGATAGATATAAACAGTTATAGATAGATAGATAGATAGATAGATATGAACAGTTATAGATAGATAGATAGATAGATAGATATGAACAGTTATAGATAGATAGATAGATATGAACAGTTATAGATAGATAGATAGATAGATATGAACAGTTATAGATAAATAGA
>JBBBDQ010021040.1:0-5000 GCA_037127315.1 Ascarosepion bandense | reverse complement strand
AGATAGATAGATAGATAGATATGAACAGTTATAGAGAGATAGATAGATAGATAGATATGAACAGTTATAGATAGATAGATAGATAGATAGATAGATAGATAGATAGATATGAACAGTTATAGATAGATAGATAGATAGATAGATATGAACAGTTATAGATAGATAGATAGATAGATAGATATGAACAGTTATAGATAGATAGATAGATATGAACAGTTATAGATAGATAGATAGATAGATATGAACAGTTATAGATAAATAGATAGATAGATAGATAGATAGATAGATATGAACAGTTATAGATAAATAGATAGATAGATAGATAGATAGATATGAACAGCGGTAGATAGATAGATAGATAGATATGAACAGTTATAGATAGATAGATAGATAGATAGATATATGAACAGTTATATAGATAGATAGATAGATATGAACAGTTATAGATAGATAGATAGATAGATAGATATGAACAGTTATAGATAGATAGATAGATAAATAGATATGAACAGTTATAGATAGAGAGATAGATAAATAGATATGAACAGTTATAGATAGATAGATAGATAGATAAATAGATAGAACAGTTATAGATAGATAGATAGATAGATAAATAGATATGAACAGTTATAGATAGATAGATAGATAAATAGATATGAACAGTTATAGATAGATAGATAGATAGATAGATAGATAGATAGATATGAACAGTTATAGATAGATAGATAGATAGATAAATAGATATGGACAGTTATAGATAGATAGATAGATAGATAGATATGAACAGTTATAGATAGATAGATAGATAGATAGATAGATAGATAGATAGATAGATAGATATGAACAGTTATAGATAGATAGATAGATAGATAGATAGATATGAACAGTTATAGATAGATAGATAGATAGATAGATATGAACAGTAATAGATAGATAGATAGATAGATAGATAAATAAATATAGGTAGATAGATAGATAGATAGATATAGATATATATTGTTATAGATAGATAGATAGATAGATAGATATAACAGTTATAGATAGATAGATAGATAGATAGATATGAACAGTTATAGATAGATAGATAGATATGAACAGTTATAGATAGATAGATAGATAGATATGAACAGTTATAGATAAATAGATAGATAGATAGATAGATAGATATGAACAGTTATAGATAAATAGATAGATAGATAGATAGATAGATATGAACAGTTATAGATAGATAGATAGATAGATAGATATGAACAGTTATAGATAGATAGATAGATAGATAGATATGAACAGTTATAGATAGATAGATAGATAGATAGATATGAACAGTTATAGATAGATAGATATGAACAGTTATAGATAGATAGATAGATAGATAGATATGAACAGTTATAGATAGATAGATAGATAGATAGATATGAACAGTTATAGATAGATAGATAGATAGATATGAACAGTTATAGATAGATAGATAGATAAATAGATAATGAACAGTTATAGATAGATAGATAGATAAATAGATATGAACAGTTATAGATAGATAGATAGATAGATAAATAGATATGAACAGTTATAGATAGATAGATAGATAGATAAATAGATATGAACAGTTATAGATAGATAGATAGATAAATAGATATGAACAGTTATAGATAGATAGATAGATAGATAGATAGATAGATAGATAGATAGATAGATAGATAAATAGATATGAACAGTTATAGATAGATAGATAGATAGATAAATAGATAGACAGTTATAGATAGATAGATAGATAGATAGATAGATAGATAGATAGATAGATAGATAGATAGATAGATAAATAGATATGGACAGTTATAGATAGATAGATAGATAGATAAATAGATATGGACAGTTATAGATAGATAGATAGATAAATAGATATGGACAGTTATAGATAGATAGATAGATAGATAGATATGGACAGTTAGATAGATAGATAGATAGATAGATATGGACAGTTATAGATAGATAGATAGATAGATAGATAGATAGATAGATAGATAGATAGATAGATAGATAGATAGATAACAACAGTTATAGATAGATAGATAGATAGATATGAACAGTTATAGATAGATAGATAGATAGATAGATAGATAGATAGATAGATAGATAGAAACAGTTATAGATAGATAGATAGATAGATAGCCAGTTATAGATAGATAGAGAGATAGATATGAACAGTTATAGATAGATAGATAGATAGATAGATAGATATGAACAGTTATAGATAGATAGATAGATAGATAGATATGAACAGTTATAGATAGATAGATAGATAGATAGATAGATAGATAGATAGATAGATAGATGTGAACAGTTATAGATAGATAGATAGATAGATAGATATGAACAGTTATAGATAGATAGATAGATAGATAGATATGAACAGATAGATAGATAGATAGATAGATATGAACAGTTATAGATAGATAGATAGATAGATATGAACAGTTATAGATAAATAGATAGATAGATAGATAGATAGATAGATATGAACAGTTATAGATAAATAGATAGATAGATAGATAGATAGATATGAACAGTTATAGATAGATAGATAGATAGATATGAACAGTTATAGATAGATAGATAGATAGATAGATATGAACAGTTATAGATAGATAGATAGATAGATAGATATGAACAGTTATAGATAGATAGATAGATAGATAGATAGATATGAACAGTTATAGATAGATAGATAGATAAATAGATATGAACAGTTATAGATAGATAGATAGATAAATAGATATGAACAGTTATAGATAGATAGATAGATAGATAAATAGATATGAACAGTTATAGATAGATAGATAGATAGATAAATATATGAACAGCTATAGATAGATAGATAGATAAATAGATATGAACAGTTATAGATAGATAGATAGATAGATAGATAGATAGATAGATAGATAGATAGATAGATAGATATGAACAGTTATAGATAGATAGATAGATAGATAAATAGATATGGACAGTTATAGATAGATAGATAGAGAGATAGATAGATAGATAGATAGATAGATAGATAGATAAATAGATATGGACAGTTATAGATAGATAGATAGATAGATAAATAGATAGATAGATAGATAGATAGATAGATAAATAGATATGGACAGTTAGATAGATAGATAGATAGATAGATAAATAGATATGGACAGATAGATAGATAGATAGATAGATAGATAGATAGATAGATAGATAGATAGATAGATATGGACAGTTATAGATAGATAGATAGATAGACAGACAGATAGATAGATAGATAGATAGATAGATAGATAACAACAGTTATAGATAGATAGATAGATAGATAGATAGATAGGTAGATAGATAGATAGATAGATAGATAGATAGATAAATAGATATGAACAGTTATAGATAGATAGATAGATAAATAGATATGAACAGTTATAGATAGATAGATAGATAAATAGATATGAACAGTTATAGATAGATAGATAGATAGATATGAACAGTTATAGAGATAGATAGATAGATATATAAATAGATAGATAGATAGATAGATAGATAGATAGATATGAACAGTTATAGATAGATAGATAGATAGATAGATAGATAAGAACAGTTATAGATAGATAGATAGATAGATAGATAGATAGATAGATATGAACAGTTATAGATAGATAGATAGATAGATAGAATGAAACATAGATAGATAGATAGATAGATATGAACAGTTATAGATAGATAGATAGATAGATATGAACAGTTATAGATAGATAGATAGTTAGATAGATAAATAGATATGAACAGTTATAGATAGATAGATAGATAGATAGATAGATATGAACAGTTATAGATAGATAGATAGATAGATATGAACAGTTATAGATAGATAGATAGATAGATAGATAGATAGATATGAACAGTTATAGATAAATAGATAGATAGATAGATAGATAGATATGAACAGTTATAGAATAGATAGATAGATAGATAGATAGATATGAATAAGTTATAGATAGATAGATAGATAGATAGATATGAACAGTTATAGACAGATAGATAGATAAATAGATATGAACAGTTATAGATAGATAGATAGATAGATAAATAGATATGAACAGTTATAGATAGATAGATAAATAGATATGAACAGTTATAGATAGATAGATAGATAGATAGATAAATAGATATGAACAGTTATAGATAGATAGATAGATAAATAGATAGATGAACAGTTATAGATAGATAGATAGATAGATAGATAGATAAATAGATATGAACAGTTATAGATAGATAGATAGATAGATAGATAGATAAATAGATATGGACAGTTATAGATAGATAGATAGATAGATAGATAGATAGATAGATAGATAGATAGATATGGACAGTTATAGATAGATAGATAGATAGATAAATAGATATGGACAGTTATAGATAGATAGATAGATAGATAGATAGATAGATAGATAGATATGGACAGTTATAGATAGATAGATAGATAGATATGGACAGTTATAGATAGATAGATAGATAGATAGATAAATAGATAACAACAGTTATAGATAGATAGATAGATAGATAGATAAATAGATATGAACAGTTATAGATAGATAGATAGATAAATAGACATGAACAGTTATAGATAGATAGATAGATAGATATGAACAGTTATAGAGAGATAGATAGATAGATAGAAAGTTATAGATAGATAGATAGATAGATAGATAAGTGAACAGTTATAGATAGATAGATAGATAGATAGATATGAACAGTTATAGATAGATAGATAGATAGATAGATAGATAGATAGATATGAATAAATAGATAGATAGATAGATAGATAGATAGATATGAACAGTTATAGATAGATAGATAGATATGAACAGTTATAGATAGATAGATAGATAGATAGATATGAACAGTTATAGGTAGATAGATAGATAGATAGATAGATATGAACAGTTATAGATAGATAGATAGATAGATATGAACAGTTA
>JBBBDQ010021035.1:0-11978 GCA_037127315.1 Ascarosepion bandense | reverse complement strand
TTTTTCATTTGTGTGGAATGTCTGTGCATTAAATGCCATATAGGATGATTGACATTACATAACAGTTCTGAACATTTTTTGTTTCTGTTGCCGGAAATCTCTTTTTCGTTTTCAGAGGATTTGCCCAGCATTAAATGCCATATAGGATGATTGACATTACATAGCAGTTCTGAACATTTTTTTGTTTCTGTTGCCTGAAATCTCTTTTTCATTTCCAGAGGAAATTGCCCAGCATTAAATGCCATATAGGATGATTGACATTACATAGCAGTTCTGAACATTTTTTTGTTTCTATGTTGCCTGAAATCTCTTTTCATTTGTGAGGAAATTGCCCAGCATTAAATGCCATATAGGATGATTGACATTACATAGCAGTTCTGAACATTTTTTGTTTCTGTTGCCTGAATCTCTTTTCATTTGTGTGGAAATTGCCCAGCATTAAATGCCATATAGGATGATTGACATTACATAGCAGTTCTGAACATTTTTTGTTTCTGTTGCCTGGAAATCTCTTTTTCATTTGTGTGGAAATTGCCCAGCATTAAATGCCATATAGGATGATTGACATTACATAGCAGTTCTGAACATTTTTTGTTTCTGTTGCTGGAAATCTCTTTTTTCATTTGTGTGGAAATTGCCCAGCATTAAATGCCAGATGATTGACATTACATAGCAGTTCTGAACATTTTTTGTTTCTGTTGCCTGAAATCTCTTTTTTTCATTTGTGTGAAATTGCCCAGCATTAATGCCATAGGATGATTGACATTACATAGCAGTTCTGGAACATTTTGTTTCTGTTGCCTGAAATCTCTTTTTCATTTGTGAGGAAATTGCCCAGCATTAAATGCCATATAGGATGATTGACATAGCAGTTCTGAACATTTTTTCTGTTGCCTGAAATCTCTTTTTCATTTGTGTGGAAATTGCCCAGCATTAAATGCCATATAGGATGATTGACATTACATAGCAGTTCTGAACATTTTTTGTTTCTGTTGCCTGAAAATCTCTTTTCATTTGTGTGGAAATTGCCCAGCATTAAATGCCATATAGGATGATTTGACATTACATAGCAGTTCTGAACATTTTGTTTGCCTGAAATCTCTTTTTCATTTGTGTGGAAATTGCCCAGCATTAAATGCCATATAGGATGATTGACATTATATGGCAGTTCTAACATTTTTTGTTTCTGTTGCCTGAAATCTCTTTTTCATTTGTGAGGAATGTCTAAAGGTTAAATGCCATATAGGATGATTGACATTACATAGCAGTTCTGAACATTTTTTGTTTCTGTTGCCTGAAATCTCTTTTTCTATTTGTGTGGAAATTGCCCAGCATTAAATGCCATATAGGATGATTGGATATTTACATAGCAATTATTATTTTTTTGTTTCTGTTGCCTGAAATCTCTTTTTCATTTGTGTGGAAATTGCCCAGCATTAAATGCCATATAGGATGATTGACATTACTTAGCAGTTCTAAAATATTTTTTGTTTCTGTTGCCTGAAATCTCTTTTTCATTTGTGTGGAAATTGCTCAGCATTAAATGCCATATAGGATGATTGACATTACATAGTATTTCTGAACATTTTTTTGTTTCTGTTGTCAGAAATCTCTTTTTTCATTTGTGTGGAAATTGCCCAGCATTAAAATGCCATATAGGATGATTGACATTACATAGCAGTTCTGAACATTTTTTGTTTCTGTTGCCTGAAATCTCTTTTTTTCATTTGTGTGGAGAATTGCCCAGCATTAATGCCATATAGGATGATTGACATTATTAGCAGTTCTGAATATTTTTTGTTTGCCGAAATTTCTTTTCATTTGTGTGTCTGCTTGTACATGAAAATGCTTTTTTATAGGGATGATTTAATATTGCATAGCAGTTTCATATTTTTTGTTTTTTGCTGTTTGTAAATCTCTTTTTCATTTGTGTGGAATGTCTACATTAAAATGCCATATAGGATGATTGACATTACATATGCCTTGAACATTTTTTGTTTGCTGTCTGAAATCTCTTTTCATTTGTGTAAAATGCTCAGCATTAAATGCCAATATAGAGATGATTGACATTACATATAGCCTGGAACATTTTTTGTTTCTGTCGTTTGTACCCTTTTTCATTTGTGAGGAAATTGCCCAGCATTAAATGCCATATAGGATGATTGACATTACATAGCATCTGAATATTTTTTGTTTCTGTTGTCTGTACCTTTTTTTTTCATTTGTGGAAATTCGCTAGCATTAAATGCTAGCAGATGATTGACATTATATAGTGAAGTTCTGAACATTTTTTGTTCCTGTTGCCTGAAATTCTCTTTTTCATTTATAGAGAATTGCCCAGTACAATGCTGAGATGATTGACATTACATAAAGTGTTCTGAACATTTTTTGTTTTTGTTGCCTGAAATCTTTTCATTGTGTGGAATACTGCATTAAATGCCATATATAGGATGATTGACATTACATAGTAGTTTGAACATTTTTGTTTCTGTTGCCTGGAACCTCTTTTCATTTGTGAGGAAATTGCCCAACATTAAATGCCATATAGGATGATTGACATTACATAGCAGTCAACATTTTTTGTTTCTGCTGTCTGAAATCTCTTTTTCATTTGTGAGGAAATTGCCCAGCATATTTTCATGCCATATAGGATGATTGACACACATAGCAGTTCTGAACATTTTTTGTTTCTGTTGCCTGAAATCTCTTTTCATTTGGGGTGAAATTGTCTACATCAAATGCTTACAGGGATGATTGACATTATTATTGGCAAGTTCTGAACATTTTTTTGCTTCTGTTGCCTGAAATCTCTTTTTCATTTGTGTGGAAATTGCCCAGCATTAAATGCCATATAGGATGATTGACATTACATAGCAGTTCTGAACATTTTTTGTTTCTGTTGTCTGAAATCTCTTTTTCATTTGTGTGGAAATTGCCCAGCATTAAATGCTATACAGGGAGATTACTATTACATAGGCAGTTCTGAACATGGTTTCCTTTCGTTGCCTGTAAAATCTCTTTTCTATTTGTGTGGAAATTGCCTGCACAAATGCCATATAGGGATGAAGATTGACACACAGTGTTCTCCTCTGAAACATTTTTTCATGTCTGAATCTCTTTTTTCATTTGTAGAAATACCAGTATTAAATGTGCCATATAGGATGATTGACATTACATAGCAGTTCTGAACATTTTACGTTATGTTGCTCAGGTCTTTTTCATTTGTGTGTGGAAATTGCCCAGCATTAAAATGCCATATAGGAGATTGACATTATTACATAGCAGTTCTGAACATTTTTTATTTCTGTTGCCTGAAATCTCTTTTTTTTCATTTCCTGTGTGGAAATTGCCCAGCATTAAAGCATAGACAGATTGACATTACATAGCAGTTCTGAACATTTGTTTCTGTTGCCTGAAATCTCTTTTTCATCAGGAATTGCCCAGCATTAAATGCCATATAGATGATTTGACATTATATGCAGTTCTGAACATTTTTTTGTTTGCATATCTTTTGAAATTTTTCATTTGTGTGGAAATTGCCCAGCATTAAATGCCATATATAGATTATCGATATTGATAGGTTTGAACATTTTTGTTTTTGTTGCCTGAAATCTCTTTTTCATTTGTGGAGAAATTGCCCAGCATTAAATGCCATATAGGATGATTGACATTTATACAGTCGGAACATTTGTTTCTGTTGCCTGAAATCTCTTTTTCATTTGTGTAGAATGTCATAGCATTAAATGCCATATAGATGATTTATTAATATTTATATAAAGTCTGAATATTTTTGTTTCTGTTGCCTGAAATCTCTTTTTCTATTTGTGTGGAAATTGCCTAAAAATAAAATACATAGGATGATTGACATTACATAGCAGTTCTGAACATTTTTTGTTTCTGTTGCCTGAAATCTCTTTTTCATTTGTGTGGAAATTGCCCAGCATTAAATGCCATATAGAGGGATGAGATTGACATTACAGCAGTTCTGAACATTTTTTGTTTGCTGTTTGAAATTTTTCATTTGTGTGGAATGTCACATTAAATGCCATATAGGATGGATTACTATATGGCAGTTTGAACATTTTTTGTTTCTGTTGCCTGAATTTTTCATTTGTGGAATTGCCTACATTGGTTACAGGATGATTGACATTACATAGCAGTTCATGAACATTTTTTGTTTCAGGTTGCCTGAATTTTTCATTTGTGTGGAAATTTTTCCAGTATTTATTACATGTTGTAGGATGATTGACATTACAGGTGTCTTGAACATTTTTGTTTCTGTTGTTTGAAACTTCTTTTTCATTGTGTGGAAATAATACCCAGCATTAAATGCCATATAGGATGATTGATACTATATAGTATTCTGAACATTTTTTGTTTCTGTTGCCTGAAATCTCTTTTTCATTTGTGGAAATTGCCCAGCATTAAATGCCATATAGATGATTGACACATACAGTGTTCCTGAAACATTTGTTTCGTTGTCGAAATCTCTTTCATTTGTGGAAATTGCCCAGCATTAAATGCCATATAGGATGATTGACATTATTGTATAGCAGTCTTGAACATTTTTTATTGCTGTTGAAATCTTTTTCATTTGTGTGGAAATTGCCCACATAAATGCCATTACTGACATTACATGGGCAGTTCTGAACATTTTTTATATTGCTACTGAAACTTTTTTTTTTTTCATTTGTGTGGAAATTGCCCAGCATTAAATGCCATATAGGATGATTGACATTACATAGCAGCTCAACATTTTTTGTTTCTGTTGCCTGAAATCTCTTTTTCATTTGTGTGGAAATTGCCCAGCATTAAATGCCATATAGATGATTGACATTACATAGCAGTTCTGAACACTTTTTGTTTCTGTTGCCTGAAATCTCTTTTTTCATTTGTGTGAATGTCACATTTAAATGCCACATAGATGATTGACATTATATGAAAATTTAGTACCATTTAGAGCTCTGTTGCCTGAAATTCTTTTCATTGTGTAAATTATCACATTAAATGCCATATAGGATGATTGACATTTACATAGCAGTTCTCCTGGAACATTTGTTTCTGTTGCCTGAAATCTTTTTCATTTGTGTGGAATTGCCCAGCATTAAATGCCATATAGGATGATTGACATTACATAGCAGTTCTGAACATTTTTGTTTCAAGGTTTTGAAATCTCTTTTTTCATTGTGTGGAATGCTCCATTAAATGCCATATAGGATGATTGACATTACATAGCAGTTCAGAAACATTTGTTTCTGTTGCCTGAAATCTCTTTTTTCATTTGTGTGGAAATTGCCCAGCATTAAATGCCATATAGGAGTGATTTATTTAATAGCAGTTCTGGAACATTTTTTGTTTCTGTTGCCTGAAATCTCTTTTTTCATTTGTGTGGAAATTGCCCAGCATTAAATGCCATATAGGATTACTGACATTATGGAAATTCTGAACATTTTTGTTTCTGTTGCCTGAAATCTCTTTTTCATTTGTGTGGAAATTGCCCAGCATTAAAATGCCATATAGGATGATTGACATTACATAGCAGTTTGAACATTTTTTGTTTCTGTTGCCTGTACCTTTTCATTTAGAAATTATTCAGTACAATGCCATGTGATGATTGACATTACACAGTGTTCTGAACATTTTTGTTTCTGTTGCCTGAAATCTCTTTTTCATTGTAGAAATTGCCCAGCATTAAATGCCATATAGGATGATTGACATTACATAGCAGTTCTGAACATTTTTTTGTTTTCATGTCTGAAATTTTTTCATTTGTGTGGAAATTGCCCAGCATTAAATGCCATAGATGATTGACATTACATAGTAGTTCTGAACATTTTTTGTTTCTGTTGCCTGAAATCTCTTTTTCATTTGTGTGGAAATTGCTCCATTAAATGCCATATAGGATGATTGACATATAGCAGTTCTGAACATTTTTGTTTCTGTTGCCTGAAATCTCTTTTTCTGTTTGTGTGGAAATTGCCCAGCATTAAATGCCATATAGGATGATTGATATTGAGCATAGCAGTTCTGAACATTTTTTGTTTCTGTTGCCTGAAATCTCTTTTTCATTTGTAGGAAAATTTTGCCCAGCATTAAATGCCATATATTTGATTGACATTACATAGCAGTTCTGAACATTTTGCTTTGTTGCCTGAAATCTCTTTTTCATTTGTGGAAATTGCCCAGCATTAAATGCCACATATAGATGATTGACATTACATAGCAGTTCTGAACATTTTTTGTTTCTGTTGCCTGAAATCTCTTTTTCATTTGTGTGGAAATTGCATTAAATGCCATAGAGATGATTGACATTACATAGTGTTCTTGGCAACATTTTTTGTTTCTGTTGCCTGAAATCTCTTTTTTCATTTGTGAGGAAATTGCCCAGCATTAAATGCCATATAGGGGATGATTGACATTACATAGAAATTTGAACATTTTTTACTTTCTGTTGCCTGAAATCTCTTTTTCATTTGTGTGGAAATTGCTCCAGCATTAAATGCCATATGTGATGATTGACATTACATAGCAGTTCTGGAACATTTTTGTTTCTGTTGCCTGAAATCTCTTTTTCATTTGTGTGGAATTGCCCAGCATTAAATGCTGCATTGACACATGTTACATAGTAGTTTCAACATTTTTTGTTTCTGTTGCCTAAATCTCTTTTTGTTTTGTGAGGAAATGTCATATTAATGTTGTGATGATTGACATTTACAGTAGTTCTGGAACATTTTTTGTTTCTATTTCCAAATTCTCTTTTTCTATTTGTGGAAATTGCCCAGCATTAAATGCCATAATAGAGAGAGAGATTACACATAGCAGTTCTAACATTTTTTTGTTTTTGGTTGCTCAAATCTCTTTTTCATTTGTGTGGTACCTGGTTCTACATTAGAATGTGCTTTAGTAGGATGATTGACATTGTGAGAAGTCTTTTGAACATTTTTTGTTTCTGTTGTTTGAATTTTTTCATTTAGAGGAAATTCAACGGCATTAAATGCCGAGAATATCACATTACATAGCAGTTCTGAACATTTTTGTTTCTACTGAAATCTCTTTTTCATTTGTGAGAAATTGTCTACATTTAAATGCCATAGGATGATTGACATTACATAAAGTTCTAAACATTTTTTGTTTCTGTTGCCTGAAATCTCTTTTTCATTTCGTGAAATTGCCCAGTATTTAAATGTGTTATAGGATGTATTTTATATTGGTACAGGTGTTCTAAACATTTTTTGTTTTGTTGCCTGAAATCTCTTTTTCATTTGTATGAAATTGTCTGCATTAAATGCCTATAGGATGATTGATACAGCAGAAATTGAACATTTTTTGTGTTTTCTGTTGCTCTGAAATCTCTTTTTCTATTTGTGAGGAATTGCTCAGTATTGTCAAATATGCCATATAATACTGACATTGGTATAGTACTGAACATTTTTTGTTTTGTTGCTCTGAAATTCCTTTTTCACTTTGTGTGAAATTGCCCATTAAATGCCATATAGGATGATTACCATAGCAGTTCTAAATATTTTTTGCTTTGCTATTTAAATTTTTTTCTATTTGTAGAATTGTCAAGTGTATTGAATGCTATATAGATGATTTACATTTAATATAGCAGTTCTGAACATTTTTGTTTCTGTTGCTCTGAAATTCTTTTTCATTTGTGAGGAAATTGCCCAGCATTGGAATGCTGTTATAGGATGATTGACATTGCTATAGTTCAATAAACATTTTTTTGTTTCAATAGTCTTGTAACTTTTTTTCATTTAGAGAAATTGTCACATTAAACGCTATATTACGTATCAGATATTGGCAGCAGTTCTGAACATTTTTTTGTTTCTCTTTGTTGCCTGAATTTCTTTTTCCATTTGTGTAAATTGCTCAGCATTAAATGCCATATAGGATGATTACATTACAGTAGCCCTCAACATTTTTTGTTTGCTGCTCAACTTTTTCATTTGTGAGGAAATTGCCCAGCATTAAATGCCATATAGATGATTGACATTACTATGACAGCAGTTCTAAAACATTTTTTGTTTCTGTTGGCTGAAACTTTCTTTTTCATTTGTAAGTGAATGTCATGCATTAAATGCCATATAGGATGATTGACATTATATAGTATTTCAACATTTTTGTTTCTGTCTTTAAATTTTTTCATTTCTAGAGGAATGTCAAAAGCATTAAATGCTATATAGATATGATTGACACACAGTGTGTGTTCTGAACATTTTTTGTTTCTGTTGCCTGAATTTCTTTTCATCAGAGTAGAAATTTGCATTAAATGCCATATAGGATGATTGACATTACATAGCAGTTCTGAACATTTTTGCCTTTAAGGTTTTTTTTTTTTTTTTTTTCTTATCAGTAGGAATTGCATTAAATGCCGATATAGGATGATTGACATTACATAGCAGTTCTGAATATTTTTACTTTTGCCTGAAATCTCTTTTTCATTTAGGAGTGAAATTGCCCAGTACAATGCCATATAGGATGATTGAGACACAGGCAGGTCTGAACATTTTTGTTTCTGTTGCTCAAAACTTTTTCATTTGTGTGGAAATTGCCCAGCATTAATGTATAGGATGATTGACATTACATAGCAGTTCTGAACATTTTTTTTTCTTGCTACTAAAATCTCTTTCATTTTGAAATGTCATGTACAAATGCCATAGGATGATTGACATTACATTAGCAAATGTGTTCTGAACATTTTTTTGTTTTGCTATTTCAGAAATTCTTTTTTTTCATTTGGTGAAAATTGCCCAGCATTTAAATGCTAGGATATTTGACATTGATATAGTGTTCTGAACATTTTTGTATTCTGTTGCCTGAAATTCTCTTTTTCATTTGTGTGGAATTGCCCAGCATTGTTATATGATGATTGATACTAGCAATGAACATTTTTGTTTCTGTTGCCTGGAAATTCTTTTTTTCATTTGTGTGTGAAATTGCCCAGCATTAAATGCCATATAGGATATCATTTATGAAATTTTGAACATTTTTTGTTTCTGTTGCCTGAAATCTTTTCATTTCAGGGTGAAATTGCCCAGCATTGCCTATGATGATTGACATTATGTTGAAGTTCTTCTAACATTTGCTTTGCTGTCTTTGAAATTTTCTTTTTCATTTGTGAAATTGTCAGCATTAAATGCTTATAGGATGATTACTACATAGTAAGTTCTGAACATTTTTTGTTTGGAAATCTCTTTTCATTTCTGTGTGGAAATTGCTCCAGCATTAGCACGCCACATAGGATGATTACATTATTATAGTTTCATATTTTTGTTTCTGTTGTTTAAATTTTTCATTGTGTAATTACACAATGCCATATATACTGATTGACACATAGTAAAGTTCTGAACATTGTTTCTATTATTTGAAATCTCTTTTTCATTTGTGAGGAAATGCCTACATTAAATGCCACATGATAGTGATGATTAATACTATGTAGTTCTGAACATTGTTTCTTAGTTTTGAAATCTCTCTTTTTTCATTTATGTAGTCCGTTCAGCATTAAATGCCACATAGGATGATTACGTACAGTGTGTTCTGGAACATTTTTTGTTTTTCTGTTGCCTTGAAATTTTTTCATTTAGTGAAATTCGTCTGCATTAAATGCTGTAGATACTACATTTATTGGAAATAGTTCTAACATTTTTTGTTTCTTTGTTGCCTTAAAATTTCTTTTTTTCATTTAGGTGAAATTGTGTCTAAAGGCTTTAAATGCATATAATAGGATTTAATACAGTGCTCCTCTGAACATTTTTGTTTCTGTTGCTCTGAAATCTCTTTTTCATTTGTGAGGAAATTTGTTCAAACATTAAATGCCATGTATAGGATGATTGGATACGTATTTATATAAAGCTCTGAAATATTTTTTGTTTCTGTTGTTTGAAATTCCTTTTTCTGACAGAATTGTCTATGATGCCAATGTCATAGATGATTGAGCATTGTTGTGTCTGAATATTTTTGTTTCTGTTGCCTGAAACTTTTTTTTCATTTAGAGGAAATTGCCCAGCATTAAATGCTATAGGATGATTTACATTACATAGTAGCTTCTCCCAACATTTTTGTTTCAGCTTGCTCTGTACTTTTTTCTATTTGTAGAGGAATGTTCAGTATGCAATGCTTGTAGATGATTGACATTATAGCAGTTCTTAACATTTTGTTTCTATTGCCTGAAATCTCTTTTTCCAGGAGGAATTGCCCAGCATTAATGCCATATAGGATGATTTGACATATAGTGTGTCTGTCACTTTTTGTTTTCATTGCCTGGTACCTCTTTTTCAGGTGGAAATTGCTTTCAGTACAAATGCCAGATGATTGACATTATGTCTCTGAATACATTTTTGTTTCTGTTGCCTGAAATCTCTTTTTTCATTGTGAGTGAAATTGCCCAGTACAATGCCATATAGATGATTTATTTACTACATAGCAGTTCTCAAACATTTTTTGTTTTTGCTGCCTAAATTTCTTTTCATTGTGAGGAAATTGTCCCAACATTAAATGCCATATAGGATGATTGACATTACATAGCAGTTCTGAACATTTTTTTGTTTCTGTTGCCTGAAATCTCTTTTTCATTTGTGTGGAAATTGCCCAGCATTAAATGCCATATAGGATGATTGACATTACATAGCAGTTCTGAACATTTTTTGTTTCTGTTGCCTGAAATCTCTTTTTCATTTTGTGAGGAAATTGCCCAGCATTAAATGCCATATAGGATG
This sequence comes from Ascarosepion bandense, assembly GCA_037127315.1. NCBI lineage: Eukaryota > Metazoa > Mollusca > Cephalopoda > Sepiida > Sepiidae > Ascarosepion > Ascarosepion bandense. The sequence continues at coordinate 1,257 of JBBBDQ010021035.1, read as the reverse complement.
ATTGACATTACATAGCAGTTCTGAACATTTTTTGTTTCTGTTGCCTGAAATCTCTTTTTCATTTGTGAAAGTACCCAGCATTAAATACCATATAGGATGATTGACATTACATAGCAGTTCTGAACATTTTTTGTTTCTGTTGCCTGAAATCTCTTTTTCATTTGTGTGGAAATTGCCCAGCATTAAATGCCATATAGGATGATTGACATTACATAGCAGTTCTGAACATTTTTTGTTTCTGTTGCCTGAAATCTCTTTTTTTTTTTCATTTGTGAGAAATTGCCCAGCATTAAATGCCATATAGGATGATTGACATTACATAGCAGTTCTGAACATTTTTTGTTTCTGTTGCTGAAATCTCTTTTCATTTGTGAGGAAATTGCTTGGCATTAAATGCCATATGGGATGATTGACATTACATAGCAGTTCTGAACATTTTTTGTTTCTGTTGCCTGAAATCTCTTTTTTTCAACTGTGTGAGGAAATTGCCCAGCATTAAATGCCATATAGGATGATTGACATTACATAGCAGTTCTGAACATTTTTTGTTTCTGTTGCTGAAATCTCTTTTTCATTTGTGAGGAAATTGCCCAGCATTAAATGCCATATAGGATGATTGACATTACATAGCAGTTCTGAACATTTTTTGTTTCTGTTGCCTGAAATCTCTTTTTCATTTGTGAGGAAATTGCTGACATTAAATGCCATATAGGATGATTGACATTACATAGCAGTTCAAGACATTTTTGTTTCTGTTGCCTGAAATCTCTTTTTCATTTGTGGGGAAATTGCCCAGCATTAAGCCATATAGGATGATTGACATTACATAGCAGTTCTGAACATTTTTGTTTCTGTTGCCTGAAATCTCTTTTTCATTTGTGTGGAAATTGCCCAGCATTAAATGCCATATAGGATGATTGACATTACATAGCAGTTCTGAACATTTTTGTTTCTGTTTGCTGAAATCTCTTTTTCATTTGTGAGGAAATTGCCCAGCATTAAATGCCATATAGGATGATTGACATTACATAGCAGTTCTGAACATTTTTTGTTTCTGTTGCCTGAAATCTCTTTTTCATTTGTGAGGAAATTGCCCAGCATTAAATGCCATATAGGATGATTGACATTACATAGCAGTTCTGAACATTTTTTGTTTCTGTTGCCTGAAATCTCTTTTTCATTTGTGAAATTGCCCAGCATTAAATGCCATATAGGATGATTGACATTACATAGCAGTTCTGAACATTTTTTGTTACT
>JBBBDQ010021029.1:10000-13415 GCA_037127315.1 Ascarosepion bandense | reverse complement strand
ATATATATATATATATGTGTGTGTGTGTGTGTGTGTGTGTGTGTGTGTGTGGTTACACGAGTTTGGCTTTTTTTATATGTCTGAATGTAAGACACCCAATTGTAGGTACATTTCTCTATATGTTCCCATCAATTCTTACATTCAGACATATAAAAGCCAAATATTGCCAGATACATATATATATATATATGTGTGTGTGTGTGTGTGTGTGTGTGTGTGTGTGGTTACACGAGTTTGGCTTTTTTATATGTCTGAATGTAAAAGAACCTGTAGGTACATTTCTCTATATGTTCCCATCAATTCTTACATTCAGGTATATAAAGCCAAATGTGTTGCCAGATACATATATATATATATATGTGTGTGTGTGTGTGTGTGTGTGTGTGTGTGTGGTTACACGAGTTTGGCTTTTTTTATATGTCTGAATGTAAGACACCCAATTGTAGGTACATTTCTCTATATGTTCCCATCAATTCTTACATTCAGACATATAAGCCAAACTCATGTTGCCAAATACTTATATATATATATATATGTGTGTGTGTGTGTGTGTGTGTGTGTGTGTGTGTGGTTACACGAGTTTGGCTTTTTTTATATGTCTGAATGTAAGACACCCAATTGTAGGTACATTTCTCTATATGTTCCCATCAATTCTTACATTCAGACATATAAAAAAGCCAAACTTCATGTTTATAGATACTTATATATATATATATATGTGTGTGTGTGTGTGTGTGTGTGTGTGTGTGTGTGGTTACACAAACATTATATGTCTGAATGTAAGACACCCAATTGTAGGTACATTTCTCTATATGTTCCCATCAATTCTTACATTCAGACATATCGCATAGGCTCCGTGTTTGTAGATACATATATATATATATATGTGTGTGTGTGTGTGTGTGTGTGTGTGTGTGTGTGGTTACACGAGTTTGGCTTTTTATATGTCTGAATGTAAGACACCCAATTGTAGGTACATTTCTCTATATGTTCCCATCAATTCTTACATTCAGACATATAAAAAGCCAAACGTTATAGATACATATATATATATATGTGTGTGTGTGTGTGTGTGTGTGTGTGTGTGTGTGGTTACACGAGTTTGGCTTTTTTTATATGTCTGAATGTAAGACTTTTAATGGTAAGTACATTTCTCTATATGTTCCCATCAATTCTTACATTCAGACATATAAAAGAAGCCAAACTCATGTTATAGATACTTATATATATATATATATGTGTGTGTGTGTGTGTGTGTGTGTGTGTGTGTGGTTACACGAGTTTGGCTTTTATATGTCTGAATGTAAGACACCCAATTGTAGGTACATTTCTCTATATGTTCCCATCAATTCTTACATTCAGACATATACAAAAGCCAAACTTCATGTGTTGCCAGATACTTATATATATATATATATGTGTGTGTGTGTGTGTGTGTGTGTGTGTGTGTGGTTACACGAGTTTGGCTTTTTTATATGTCTGAGATGTAAGACACCCAATTGTAGGTACATTTCTCTATATGTTCCCATCAATTCTTACATTCAGACATATAAAAGCCAAACTCGTGTTGCCAGATACTTATATATATATATATGTGTGTGTGTGTGTGTGTGTGTGTGTGTGTGTGGTTACACGAGTTTGGCTTTTTTATATGTCTGAATGTAAGACACCCAATTGTAGGTACATTTCTCTATATGTTCCCATCAATTCTTACATTCAGACATATAAAGCCAAACTCGTGTTGCCAAATACTTATATATATATATATATGTGTGTGTGTGTGTGTGTGTGTGTGTGTGTGTGTGGTTACACGAGTTTGGCTTTTTTTATATGTCTGAATGTAAGACACCCAATTGTAGGTACATTTCTCTATGTGTTCCCATCAATTCTTACATTCAGACATATAAAAAAAAAGCCAAACTCATGTTGCCAGATACATATATATATATATATGTGTGTGTGTGTGTGTGTGTGTGTGTGTGTGGTTACACGAGTTTGGCTTTTTTTATATGTCTGAATGTAAGACACCTAATTGTAGGTACATTTCTCTATATGTTCCCATCAATTCTTGTTCAGACATATAAAAAGCAAATGGTGCCAGATACTTATATATATATATATGTGTGTGTGTGTGTGTGTGTGTGTGTGTGGTTACACGAGTTTGGCTTTTTTTATATGTCTGAATGTAAGACACCCAATTGTAGGTAGTTTCTCTATGTTCCCATCAATTCTTACATTCAGACATATAAAAAAAAAACAAACATATATATATATGTGTGTGTGTGTGTGTGTGTGTGTGTGTGTGTGTGTGGTTACACAGAGTTTGGCTTTTTTATATGTCTGAATGTAAGACACCCAATTGTAGGTACATTTCTCTATATGTTCCCATCAATTCTTACATTCAGACATATAAAAGCCAATATAATATTATAGATACTTATATATATATATATATATGTGTGTGTGTGTGTGTGTGTGTGTGTGTGGTTACACGAGTTTGGCTTTTTTATATGTCTGAATGTAAGACACCCAATTGTAAGAATTTTTCTCTATATGTTTATCAATTCTTACATTCAGACATATAAAAAGCCAAATGCGTACGTTGCCAGATATATATATATATATATATGTGTGTGTGTGTGTGTGTGTGTGTGTGTGTGTGTGGTTACACGAGTTTGGCTTTTTTTATATGTCTGAGATACCAAGACACCCAATTGTAGGTACATTTCTGTGTTTACATCAGATTCTTACATTCAGACATATAAAGCAAACTCGTGTTCTGGTATATCTATATATATCTGTGTGTGTGTGTGTGTGTGTGTGTGTGTGTGTGTGTGGTTACACGAGTTTGGCTTTTTTTTTATATGTCTGAATGTAAGACACCCAATTGTGGGTACATTTTCTCTGTATTCCCATCAATTCTTTACATTCAGACATATAAAAAACCAACTCGTGTTGCCAAATATATATATATATATATGTGTGTGTGTGTGTGTGTGTGTGTGTGTGTGTGTGTGGACACACGAGTTTGGCTTTTTTTATATGTCTGAATGTAAGACACCCAATTGTAGGTACATTTCTCTATATGTTCCATCCAATTCTTACATTCAGACATATAAACCAAACTCATGTATATGTGTGTGTGTGTGTGTGTGTGTGTGTGTGTGTGTGTGGTTACACGAGTTTGGCTTTTTATATGTCTGAATGTAAGACACAATTGTAGGTACATTTCTCTATATGTTCCATCAATTCTTACATTCAGACATATCGCCAAATAAATACTTATATATATATATATATGTGTGTGTGTGTGTGTGTGTGTGTGTGTGTGTGTGTGTAGTTTTGCAAGTTTAGCTTTTTTTATATGTCTGAATGTAAGACACCCCAATTATGAGTGCATTTCTCTATATGTTCC
>JBBBDQ010021029.1:0-7500 GCA_037127315.1 Ascarosepion bandense | reverse complement strand
ATGTCTAGATATAAGACACCCAATTGTAAATTTTACATTTCTCTATATGTTCCCATCAATTCTTACATTCAGACATAAAGCCAAACTCGTGTTTGCCAGATACATATATATATATATGTGTGTGTGTGTGTGTGTGTGTGTGTGTGTGGTTACAGAGTTTGGCTTTTTATATGTCTGAATGTAAGACACCCAATTGTAGGTACATTTCTCCATATGTTCCCATCAATTCTTACATTCAGACATATAAAAAAGCTCTAAATATATTTATATATATATATATATGTGTGTGTGTGTGTGTGTGTGTGTGTGTGTGTGGTTACACGAGTTTGGCTTTTATATGTGAATGTAAGACACCCAATTGTAGGTACATTTCTCTATATGTTCCATCAATTCTTACATTCAGACATATAAAAAGCCTGCAAATACATATCTATATATATGTGTGTGTGTGTGTGTGTGTGTGTGTGTGTGTGTGTGGTTGGTTTGGCTTTTTATATGTCTGAATGTAAGGGCACCAATTGTAGGTACATTTCTCTATATGTTCCCATCAATTCTTACATTCAGACACTTAGCTCCCCCCCCCCCCCCCCATATGCATATCTATATATATGTGTGTGTGTGTGTGTGTGTGTGTGTGTGTGTGTGTGGTTACACAGAGTTTGGCTTTATATGTCTGAATGTAGAACTGTGTGAGGTACATTTTCTCTATATGTTCCCATCAATTCTTACATTCAGACATATACACAAATATATATATATATATATGTGTGTGTGTGTGTGTGTGTGTGTGTGTGTGTGTGGTTACACGAGTTTGGCTTTTTTTATGTGTCTGAATGTAAGACACCCAATTTGTAGGTACATTTCTCTATATGTTCCCATCAATTCTTACATTCAGACATATAAAAAAAAAGCAAGCATGTGAATTTATAGATACATATATATATATATGTGTGTGTGTGTGTGTGTGTGTGTGTGTGTGTGTGGTTACACGAGTTTGGCTTTTTATATGTCTGAATGTAAGACACCCAATTGTAGGAGCACATTTCTCTATATGTTCCCATCAATTCTTACATTCAGACATGTAAAAACCAATATATTTATAAAATACATATATATATATATGTGTGTGTGTGTGTGTGTGTGTGTGTGTGTGGTTACACGAGTTTGGCTTTTTTTATATGTCTGAATGTAAGACACCCAATTGTAGGTACATTTCTCTATATGTTCCAGCCAATTTATACATTCAGACATATATACATATGTGTTACCTACATATCTATATATGTGTGTGTGTGTGTGTGTGTGTGTGTGTGTGGTAGTTACACAAGAGTTTTGGCTTTTTTTATATGTCTGAATGTAAGACACCCAATTGTAGGTACATTTCTCTATATGTTCCCATCAATTCTTACATTCAGACTTCATATAAAAGCAAACTATGACTTCTATATATATATATATGTGTGTGTGTGTGTGTGTGTGTGTGTGTGTGTGGTTACACGAGTTTGGCTTTTTTTATATGTCTGAATGTAAGACACCCAATTGTAGGTACATTTCTCTATATGTTCCATCCATTCTTACATTCAGACATATACATAATGTGTTGCCAGATACATATGTAGCATATATATATGTGTGTGTGTGTGTGTGTGGTTACACAGGTTTGGCTTTTTTTATATGTCTGAATGTAAGACACCCAATTGTAGGTACATTTCTCTATATGTTCCCATCAATTCTTACATTCAGACATAAAAAAAAACAAAAATATGTGTTCTAGATATATATATATATATATATGTGTGTGTGTGTGTGTGTGTGTGTGTGTGTGTGTGGTTACACAGTTTGGCTTTTACATATGTCTGAATGTAAGACACCCAATTGTAGGTACATTTCTCTATATATGTTTATCAATTCTTAAATTCAGACATATAAAAAGCCAAGCTACGTCTTTATATATATATATATGTGTGTGTGTGTGTGTGTGTGTGTGTGTGTGTGGTTACACAGTTTGGCTTGCCATATGTGCAGATGTCAGACACCCAATTGTAGGTACATTTCTCTATATGTTCCCATCAATACTTACATTCAGACATATACGCCAAATATGTGTGTAGATACATATATATATATATGTGTGTGTGTGTGTGTGTGTGTGTGTGTGTGTGGTTACACGAGTTTGGCTTTTTTTATATATGTCTGAATGTAAGACACCGAATTGTGGGGAGCACATTCTCTATATGTTCCCATCAATTCTTACATTCAGACATATAAAAAGTAAATAATATTTATAAATATATATATATATATGTGTGTGTGTGTGTGTGTGTGTGTGTGTGTGTGTGGATTTACACGAGTTTGGCTTTTTTTATATGTCTGAATGTAAGACACCCAATTGTAGGTACATTTCTCTATATGTTCCCATCAATTCTTACATTCAGACATATAAAAAAGCCAAACATAAATGCATATATATATATATGTGTGTGTGTGTGTGTGTGTGTGTGTGTGTGTGGTTACACAGTTTGGCTTTTTATATGTCTGAATGTATGTACCCAATTGTCGTACATTTCTCTATATGTTCCCATCAATTCTTACGACATATAAAAAAGCAAAATACATATATATATATATATATGTGTGTGTGTGTGTGTGTGTGTGTGTGTGTGTGGTTACACGAAGTTTGGCTTTTTATATGTCTGAATGTAAGACACTTAGTGTAGGTACATTTCTCTATATGTTTCATCAATTCTTACATTCAGACATATAAAAAGCCATATGTGTGTCTGTGTGTGTGTGTGTGTGTGTGTGTGGTTACACGAGTTTAGCTTTTTATATGTCTGAATGTAAGACACCCAATTGTAGGTACATTTCTCTATATGTTTCCCATCAATTCTTACATTCAGACATGCTCACTCTCGTGTTACCAGATACATATATATATATATGTGTGTGTGTGTGTGTGTGTGTGTGTGTGTGTGGTTACACAGTTTGGCTTTTTTTATATGTCTGAATGTAGACACCGAATTGTAGGTACATTTCTCTATATGATTTCTATCAATTTACATTCAGACATATAAACATATATACATATATATATATATATATGTGTGTGTGTGTGTGTGTGTGTGTGTGTGTGTGTGGTTACACGAGTTTGGCTTTTTATATGTCTGAATGTAGACACCCAATTGTAGGTACACATTTTTCTCTATATGTTCCCATCAATTCTTACATTCAGACATATAAACAAATACGTATATATATATATATGTGTGTGTGTGTGTGTGTGTGTGTGTGTGTGTGTGTGGTTACACGAGTTTAGCTTTTTTTATATGTCTGAATGTAGACACCCAATTGTAGGAGTACATTTCTCTATATGTTCCCATCCAATTCTTACATTCAGACATATAAAAAGCAAGCATAGTATTGTTCACACACACACACACACACACACACACATATATATGTGTCTGGCAACACAGTTGGCTTTTTTATATGTCTGAATGTAAGGCTTTTAATTTGGTGTACATTTCTCTATATGTTCCATCAATTCTTACATTCAGACATATAAAGCCAAACTCAGTAATTGTAGATACTTATATATATATATATATGTGTGTGTGTGTGTGTGTGTGTGTGTGTGTGTGGTTACACGAGTTTGGCTTTTATACTTGTCTGAATAAGACACCCAATTGTAGGTACATTTCTCTATATGTTCCCATCAATTCTTACATTCAGACGACTCGTGTTTAGGAATGCTTATATATATATATATATGTGTGTGTGTGTGTGTGTGTGTGTGTGTGTGTGTGGTTACACGAGTTTGGCTTTATATGTCTGAATGTAAGACACCCAATTGTAGGTACATTTCTCTATATGTTTCCCATCAATTCTTACATTCAGACATATAAAAATGACACACACACACATATATATATATGTATCTGGCAACACAGTTTGGCACCTATGTCTGAATATCTGGAACCACCATGTAGGAATTACATTCTCTATAATAATTCTATCTTACATTCAGACATATAAAAAGAAATAAACTCGTGTTATAAGATACATATATATATATATATGTATATTTGTGTGTGTGTGTGTGTGTGTGTGTGTGTGTGTGTGGTTACACAAAGGTTTGGCTTTTTTTGTATGTCTGAATCGCAGACACCCAATTGTAGGTACATTTCTCTATATGTTCCCATCAATTTCTACATTCAGACATATAAAAGCCAAATGTGCATGCATATCTATATATATGTGTGTGTGTGTGTGTGTGTGTGTGTGTGTGTGTGTGTGGTTACACGAGTTTGGCTTTTTATATGTCTGAATGTAAGACACCCAATTGTAGAGGTACATTTCTCATATGTTCCCATCAATTCTTACATTCAGACATATAAAGCAAAATACGTGTTGCCAAACCACATATCTATATATGTGTGTGTGTGTGTGTGTGTGTGTGTGTGTGTGTGTGGTTACACGAGTTTGGCTTTTTATATGTCTGAATGTAAGACACCCAATTGTAGGTACATTTCTCTATGTTCCCATCTATGCATTCAGACATGTCGGCCAAACTCTGTGTGTTCTCAAATATATATATATATATATATGTGTGTGTGTGTGTGTGTGTGTGTGTGTGTGGTTACACAGAGTTTGGCTTTTTTTATATGTCTGAATGTAAGACACCCAATTGTAGGTACATTTCTCTATATGTTCCCATCAATTCTTACATTCAGACAAAGCTGTATCTATATATATGTGTGTGTGTGTGTGTGTGTGTGTGTGTGTGTGTGTGTGGTTACACACGAGTTTGGCTTTTTTTATATGTCTGAATGTAAGACACCAATTGTGTTTACATTTCTCTGTATGTTCCCCGTAATACATTCAGACATATATAAACCTGTGTTGTAGATATATCTATATATATGTGTGTGTGTGTGTGTGTGTGTGTGTGTGTGTGTGTGGTTACACGAGGTTGGCTTTTTTTATATGTCTGAATGTAAGACACCCAATTGTAGGTACATTTCTCTATGTTCCCATCCAATTGCCATTCAGGCATATAAAAACCAACTCATTTTGCAGATACATATCTATATATATGTGTGTGTGTGTGTGTGTGTGTGTGTGTGTGTGTGTGTGGTTACACGAGTTTGGCTTTTATATGTCTGAATGTAAGACACCCAATTGTAGGTACATTTCTCTATATGTTCCCATCAATTCTTACATTCAGACATATCTTTTTTTTCAAACCTACATATCTATATATATGTGTGTGTGTGTGTGTGTGTGTGTGTGTGTGTGTGTGTGGTTACACACAAGTTTGGCTTTTTATATGTCTGAATGTAAGACACCCAATTGTAGGTACACATTTCTCTATATGTTCCCATCAATTCTTACATTCAGACATATAAATAATATTTTCAATACTTATATATATATATATATGTGTGTGTGTGTGTGTGTGTGTGTGTGTGTGGTTACACAGGTTTTGGCTTTTTTTTTATATGTCTGAATGTAAGACACCCAATTGTAGGTACATTTCTCTATATGTTCCCATCAATTCTTACCATTCAGACATATAAAAACCAAACTCATATCTATATATATATGTGTGTGTGTGTGTGTGTGTGTGTGTGTGTGTGTGTGGTTACACAGGTTTGGCTTTTTATATGTCTGAATGTAAGACACCCAATTGTAGGTACACATTTCTCTACATATTGTTCCCATCAATTCTTACATTCAGAACCATGTAAAAACAAGCTGTGTTCACTGATACATATCTATATATATATGTGTGTGTGTGTGTGTGTGTGTGTGTGTGTGTGTGTGTGGTTACGAGTTTAGAAACACACATATGTGTGAATGTAAGACACCCAATTGTAGGTACATTTCTCTATATGTTCCCATCAGATTTCTTACATTCAGACATATAAAAAGCCAAACGTACCAGATACATATATCTATATATATGTGTGTGTGTGTGTGTGTGTGTGTGTGTGTGTGTGTGTGGTTACACAGTACAGCTTTTTTTATATGTCTGAATGTAAGACACCCAATTGTAGGTACATTTCTCTATATGGTGACACATCAATTCTTACATTCAGACATATAAAAGCAAACTCAATAATTCACAAATATATCTATGTGTGTGTGTGTGTGTGTGTGTGTGTGTGTGTGTGTGGTTACAAGTTTGACTTTTTTATATGTCTGAATGTAAGACATAAAATTGTAGGTACATTTCTCTATATGTTCCCATCAATTCTTACATTCAGACATATACAAATACATATCTATATATATGTGTGTGTGTGTGTGTGTGTGTGTGTGTGTGTGTGTGGTTACACGAGTTTGGCTTTTATATGTCTGAATGTAAGACACCCAATTTAGTAGTTACATTTCTCTATGTGTTCCCATCAATTCTTACATTCAGACATGCATAAACCTTAGCTCCATGTCTATATATATGTGTGTGTGTGTGTGTGTGTGTGTGTGTGTGTGTGTGGTTACACGAGTTTGGCTTTTTTTATATGTCTGAATGTAAGACACCCAATTGTAGGTACATTTCTCTATATGTTTATCAATTCCTTACATTCAGACATAAAGCAAATATCTATAGTATATCTATATATATGTGTGTGTGTGTGTGTGTGTGTGTGTGTGTGTGTGGTTACACGAGTTTGGCTTTTTTTATATGTCTGAATGTAAGACACCCAATTGTAGGTACATTTCTCTATATGTTCCCCATCAATTCTTACATTCAGACATAAAAGCAAGCCAGATACTTATATATATATATATGTGTGTGTGTGTGTGTGTGTGTGTGTGTGTGGTTACACAGTTTGGCTTTTTTATATCTGAATGTAAGACACCCAATTGTGAGTACATTTCTCTATATGTTTCCATCAATTCTTACATTCAGACATATACACATAAACTTCATGTTACAATCTAACATATATATATATATATATGTGTGTGTGTGTGTGTGTGTGTGTGTGTGTGTGGTTACACAAGTTTAGCTTTTTTATATGTCTGAATGTAAGACACCCAATTGTAGGTACATTTCTCTATATGTTCCCATCAATTCTTACATTCAGACATATATATATATATATATGTGTGTGTGTGTGTGTGTGTGTGTGTGTGTGGTTACACGAGTTTGGCTTTTTTATATGTCTGAATGTAAGACACCCAATTGTAGGTACATTTCTCTATATGTTCCCATCAATTCATACATTCAGACATATAAAAAAAGCTTTCTATATATATATATATGTATCTGGCAACACGAGTTTGGCTTTTTATATGTCTGAATGTAAGACACCCAAGGTATGGTACATTTTCTATATGTTCCCATCAATTCTTACATTCAGACATATAAAAGCCAAACTCATTGTTGCCAGATACATATATATATATATATGTGTGTGTGTGTGTGTGTGTGTGTGTGTGTGGTTACACGAGTTTGGCTTTTTTATGTCTCGAATGTAAGACACCTAATTG
>JBBBDQ010021022.1:10000-16506 GCA_037127315.1 Ascarosepion bandense | reverse complement strand
CTATCTATCTATCTATCTATCTATCTATCTATCTATCATCTATCTATCTATCTCATTGCTTTTAATATCTATCTATCTATCTATCTATCTATCTATCTATCTATCTCATTGCTTTTAATATCTATCTATCTATCTATCTATCTATCTCATTGCTTTTAATATCTATCTATCTATCTATCTATCTCATTGCTTTTAATATCTATCTATCTATCTATCTATCTATCTATCTATCTCATTGCTTTTAATATCTATCTATCTATCTATCTATCTATCTATCTCATTGCTTTTAATACCTATCTATCTATCTATCTATCTATCTCATTGCTTTTAATATCTATCTATCTATCTATCTATCTCATTGCTTTTAATATCTATCTATCTATCTATCTATCTCATTGCTTTTAATATCTATCTATCTATCTATCTATCTATCTCATTGCTTATAATATCTATCTATCTATCTATCTATCTCATTGCTTTTAATATCTATCTATCTATCTATCTCATTACTTTTTAATATCTATCTATCTATCTCATTGCTTTTAATATCTATCTATCTATCTCCATTGCTTTAATATCTATCTATCTATCTCATTGCTTTTAATATCTATCTATCTATCTCATTGCTTTTAATATCTATCTATCTATCTCATTGCTTTTAATATCTATCTATCTATCTCATTGCTTTTAATATCTATCTATCTATCTCATTGCTTTTAATATCTATCTATCTATCTCATTGCTTTTAATATCTATCTATCTATCTATCTATCTATCTATCTATCTATCTATCTCATTGCTTTTATCTATCTATCTATCTATCTATCTATCTCATTGCTTTTAATATCTATCTATCTATCTATCTATCTCATTGCTTTTAATATCTATCTATCTATCTATCTATCTCATTGCTTTTAATATCTATCTATCTATCTCATTGCTTTTAATATCTATCTATCTATCTCATTGCTTTTAATATCTATCTATCTATCTCATTGCTTTTAATATCTATCTATCTATCTCATTGCTTTTAATATCTATCTATCTATCTCATTGCTTTTAATATCTATCTATCTATCTCATTGCTTTTAATATCTATCTATCTATCTCATTACTTTTTAATATCTATCTATCTATCTCATTGCTTTTAATATCTATCTATCTATCTCATTGCTTTTTAATATCTATCTATCTATCTATCTATCTATCTATCTCATTGCTTTTAATATCTATCTATCTATCTATCTATCTATCTATCTATCTCATTGCTTTTAATATCTATCTATCTATCTATCTATCTATCTATCTATCTCATTGCTTTTAATATCTATCTATCTATCTATCTATCTATCTATCTCATTGCTTTTAATATCTATCTATCTATCTATCTATCTATCTATCTATCTATCTCATTGCTTTTAATATCTATCTATCTATCTATCTATCTCATTGCTTTTAATATCTATCTATCTATCTATCTATCTATCTATCTCATTGCTTTTAATATCTATCTATCTATCTATCTATCTCATTGCTTTTAATATCTATCTATCTATCTATCTATCTATCTCATTGCTTTTAATATCTATCTATCTATCTATCTATCTCATTGCTTTTAATATCTATCTATCTATCTATCTATCTATCTCATTGCTTTTAATATCTATCTATCTATCTATCTCATTGCTTTTAATATCTATCTATCTATCTATCTATCTATCTATCTATCTATCTCATTGCTTTTAATATCTATCTATCTATCTATCTATCTATCTATCTATCTATCTATCTATCTATTTACTTTTAATATCTATCTATCTATCTATCTCATTGCTTTTAATATCTATCTATCTATCTATCTATCTATCTATCTATCTATCTATCTATCTCATTGCTTTTAATATCTATCTATCTATCTATCTATCTATCTATCTATCTCATTGCTTTTAATATCTATCTATCTATCTATCTATCTATCTATCTATCTATCTCATTGCTTTTAATATCTATCTATCTATCTATCTATCTATCTCATTGCTTTTAATATCTATCTATCTATCTATCTATCGCATTGCTTTTAATATCTATCTATCTATCTATCTATCTATCTCATTGCTTTTAATATCTATCTATCTATCTATCTATCTATCTATCTATCTATCTATCTCATTGCTTTTAATATCTATCTATCTATCTATCTATCTATCAATCTATCTCATTGCTTTTAATATCTATCTATCTATCTATCTATCTCATTGCTTTTTAATATCTATCTATCTATCTATCTATCTATCTATCTATCTATCTCATTGCTTTTAATATCTATCTATCTATCTATCTATCTATCTATCTATCTATCTATCTATCTATCTCATTGCTTTTAATATCTATCTATCTATCTATCTATCTATCTATCTATCTATCTCATTGCTTTTAATATCTATCTATCTATCTATCTATCTATCTCATTGCTTTTTAATATCTATCTATCTATCTATCTATCTATCTCATTGCTTTTAATATCTATCTATCTATCTATCTATCTATCTATCTATCTATCTATCTATCTATCTATCTCATTGCTTTTAATATCTATCTATCTATCTATCTATCTATCTCATTGCTTTTAATATCTATCTATCTATCTATCTATCTATCTATCTATCTATCTATCTATCTATCTATCTATCTATCTATCTAAATGCTTTTAATATCTATCTATCTATCTAAATGCTTTTAATATCTATCTATCTATCTAAATACTTTTAATATCTATCTATCTATCTATCTCATTGCTTTTAATATCTATCTATCTCATTGCTTTTAATATCTATCTATCTCATTGCTTTTAATATCTATCTATCTCATTGCTTTTTAATATCTATCTATCTCATTGCTTTTAATATCTATCTATCTATCTATCTCATTGCTTTTAATATCTATCTATCTATCTATCTATCTCATTGCTTTTAATATCTATCTATCTATCTATCTATCTATCTATCTATCTCATTGCTTTTAATATCTATCTATCTATCTATCTATCTATCTATCTATCTAAATGCTTTTAATATCTATCTATCTATGTAAATGCTTTTAATATCTATCTATCTATCTAAATGCTTTTAATATCTATCTATCTATCTATCTCATTGCTTTTAATATCTATCTATCTCATTGCTTTTAATATCTATCTATCTCATTGCTTTTAATATCTATCTATCTCATTGGTTTTAATATCTATCTATCTATCTATCTATCTCATTGCTTTTAATATCTATCTATGTATCTCTCTCATTGCTTTTAATATCTATCTATCTATCTATCTCATTGCTTTTAATATCTATCTATCTATCTATCTCATTGCTTTTAATATCTATCTATCTATCTCATTGCTTTTAATATCTATCTATCTATCTATCTCATTGCTTTTAATATCTATCTATCTATCTATCTCATTGCTTTTAATATCTATCTATCTATCTATCTCATTGCTTTTTAATATCTATCTATCTATCTCATTGCTTTTAATATCTATCTATCTATCTCATTGCTTTTAATATCTATCTATCTATCTCATTGCTTTTAATATCTATCTATCTCATTGCTTTTAATATCTATCTATCTCATTGCTTTTAATATCTATCTATCTCATTGCTTTTAATATCTATCTATCTCATTGCTTTTAATATCTATATATCTATCTATCTATCTATCTATCTATCTATCTATCTATCTATCTATCTATCTATCTCATTGCTTTTAATATCTATCTATCTATCTATCTATCTATCTATCTATCTATCTATCTATCTCATTGCTTTTAATATCTATCTATCTATCTATCTATCTATCTATCTATCTCATTGCTTTTAATATCTATCTATCTATCTCATTGCTTTTAATATCTATCTATCTATCTATCTCATTGCTTTTAATATCTATCTATCTATCTATCTATCTATCTATCTATCTCATTGCTTTTAATATCTATCTATCTATCTATCTATCTCCATTGCTTTTAATATCTATCTATCTATCTATCTATCTATCTATCTCATTGCTTTTAATATCTATCTATCTATCTATCTATCTCATTGCTTTTAATATCTATCTATCTATCTATCTATCTATCTCATTGCTTTTAATATCTATCTATCTATCTATCTATCTCATTGCTTTTAATATCTATCTATCTATCTATCTATCTATCTCATTGCTTTTAATATCTATCTATCTATCTATCTATCTCATTGCTTTTAATATCTATCTATCTATCTATCTCATTGCTTTTAATATCTATCTATCTATCTATCTATCTATCTATCTATCTCATTGCTTTTAATATCTATCTATCTATCTATCTATCTATCTATCTCATTGCTTTTAATATCTATCTATCTATCTATCTATCTCATTGCTTTTAATATCTATCTATCTCATTGCTTTTAATATCTATCTATCTATCTATCTCATTGCTTTTAATATCTATCTATCTATCTATCTCATTGCTTTTAATATCTATCTATCTATCTATCTATCTATCTATCTATCTATCTATCTCATTGCTTTTAATATCTATCTATCTATCTATCTATCTATCTATCTCATTGCTTTTAATATCTATCTATCTATCTATCTATCTATCTATCTATCTCATTGCTTTTAATATCTATCTATCTATCTATCTATCTATCTCATTGCTTTTAATATCTATCTATCTATCTATCTCATTGCTTTTTAATATCTATCTATCTATCTATCTATCTATCTCATTGCTTTTAATATCTATCTATCTATCTATCTATCTATCTATCTATCTATCTCATTGCTTTTAATATCTATCTATCTATCTATCTATCTATCTATCAATCTATCTCATTGCTTTTAATATCTATCTATCTATCTATCTATCTATCTATCTATCTCATTGCTTTTTAATATCTATCTATCTATCTATCTATCTATCTATCTATCTATCTATCTATCTATCTCATTGCTTTTAATATCTATCTATCTATCTATCTATCTATCTATCTATCTATCTATCTCATTGCTTTTAATATCTATCTATCTATCTATCTATCTATCTATCTATCTATCTATCTCATTGCTTTTAATATCTATCTATCTATCTATCTATCTATCTATCTCATTGCTTTTAATATCTATCTATCTATCTATCTATCTATCTATCTATCTATTTAGCACTAACTATCTATCTATCTATCTATCTCATTGCTTTTAATATCTATCTATCTATCTATCTATCTATCTATCTATCTATCTATCTAAATGCTTTTAATATCTATCTATCTATCTAAATGCTTTTAATATCTATCTATCTATCTAAATGCTTTTAATATCTATCTATCTATCTAAATGCTTTTAATATCTATCTATCTATCTATCTCATTGCTTTTAATATCTATCTATCTCATTGCTTTTAATATCTATCTATCTCATTGCTTTTAATATCTATCTATCTCATTGCTTTTAATATCTATCTATCTCATTGCTTTTAATATCTATCTATCTATCTATCTCATTGCTTTTAATATCTATCTATCTATCTATCTCATTGCTTTTAATATCTATCTATCTATCTATCTATCTCATTGCTTTTAATATGTATCTATCTATCTATCTATCTATCTATCTATCTATCTCATTGCTTTTAATATCTATCTATCTATCTATCTATCTATCTATCTAAATGCTTTTAATATCTATCTATCTATCTAAATGCTTTTAATATCTATCTATCTATCTAAATGCTTTTAATATCTATCTATCTATCTATCTCATTGCTTTTAATATCTATCTATCTCATTGCTTTTAATATCTATCTATCTCATTGCTTTTAATATCTATCTATCTCATTGGTTTTAATATCTATCTATCTATCTATCTATCTCATTACTTTTAATATCTATCTATGTATCTCTCTCATTGCTTTTAATATCTATCTATCTATCTATCTCATTGCTTTTAATATCTATCTATCTATCTATCTATCTCATTGCTTTTAATATCTATCTATCTATCTCATTGCTTTTAATATCTATCTATCTATCTATCTCATTGCTTTTAATATCTATCTATCTATCTATCTCATTGCTTTTAATATCTATCTATCTATCTATCTCATTGCTTTTAATATCTATCTATCTATCTCATTGCTTTTAATATCTATCTATCTATCTCATTGCTTTTAATATCTATCTATCTATCTCATTGCTTTTAATATCTATCTATCTATCTCATTGCTTTTAATATCTATCTATCTCATTGCTTTTAATATCTATCTATCTCATTGCTTTTAATATCTATCTATCTATCTATCTATCTATCTATCTATCTATCTATCTATCTATCTATCTCATTGCTTTTAATATCTATCTATCTATCTATCTATCTATCTATCTATCTATCTATCTATCTATCTCATTGCTTTTAATATCTATCTATCTATCTATCTATCTATCTATCTCATTGCTTTTAAT
>JBBBDQ010021022.1:0-5000 GCA_037127315.1 Ascarosepion bandense | reverse complement strand
ATCTATCTATCTATCTCATTGCTTTTAATATCTATCTATCTATCTATCTATCTATCTATCTATCTATCTATCTATCTATCTCATTGCTTTTAATATCTATCTATCTATCTATCTATCTATCTATCTCATTGCTTTTAATATCTATCTATCTATCTATCTATCTATCTATCTCATTGCTTTTAATATCTATCTATCTATCTATCTATCTATCTATCTATCTCATTGCTTTTAATATCTATCTATCTATCTATCTATCTCATTGCTTTTAATATCTATCTATCTATCTCATTGCTTTTAATATCTATCTATCTATCTATCTCATTGCTTTTAATATCTATCTATCTATCTATCTCATTGCTTATGTATCTATCTATCTATCTATCTCATTGCTTTTAATATCTATCTATCTATCTCATTACTTTTTAATATCTATCTATCTATCTCATTGCTTTTAATATCTATCTATCTATCTCATTGCTTTTAATATCTATCTATCCTCATTGCTTTTAATATCTATCTATCTCATTGCTTTTAATATCTATCTATCTCATTGCTTTTAATATCTATCTATCTCATTGCTTTTAATATCTATCTATCTATCTATCTATCTATCTATCTATCTATCTATCTATCTATCTATCTATCTCATTGCTTTTAATATCTATCTATCTATCTATCTATCTATCTATCTATCTATCTATCTATCTATCTCATTGCTTTTAATATCTATCTATCTATCTATCTATCTATCTATCTCATTGCTTTTAATATCTATCTATCTATCTATCTCATTGCTTTTAATATCTATCTATCTATCTATCTATCTATCTATCTATCTATCTCATTGCTTTTAATATCTATCTATCTATCTATCTATCTCATTGCTTTTAATATCTATCTATCTATCTATCTATCTATCTCATTGCTTTTAATATCTATCTATCTATCTATCTATCTATCTATCTCATTGCTTTTAATATCTATCTATCTATCTATCTCATTGCTTTTAATATCTATCTATCTATCTATCTCATTGCTTTTAATATCTATCTATCTATCTATCTATCTATCTATCTCATTGCTTTTAATATCTATCTATCTATCTATCTATCTATCTATCTATCTATCTCATTGCTTTTAATATCTATCTATCTATCTATCTATCTATCTATCTATCTCATTGCTTTTAATATCCATCTATCTATCTATCTATCTATCTATCTCATTGCTTTTAATATCTATCTATCTATCTATCTATCTATCTATCTATCTCATTGCTTTTAATATCTATCTATCTATCTATCTATCTATCTATCTATCTCATTCTTTTAATATCTATCTATCTATCTATCTATCTATCTATCTATCTATCTATCTATCTATCTATCTCATTGCTTTTAATATCTATCTATCTATCTATCTATCTATCTATCTATCTATCTATCTCATTGCTTTTAATATCTATCTATCTATCTATCTATCTATCTATCTATCTATCTATCTATCTCATTGCTTTTAATATCTATCTATCTATCTATCTATCTATCTATCTATCTCATTGCTTTTAATATCTATCTATCTATCTATGTATCTATCTATCTATCTCATTGCTTTTAATATCTATCTATCTATCTATGTATCTATCTATCTATCTATCTATCTCATTGCTTTTAATATCTATCTATCTATCTATCTCATTGCTTTTAATATCTATCTATCTATCTATCTATCTATCTATCTATCTATCTATCTATCTATCTCATTGCTTTTAATATCTATCTATCTATCTATCTATCTATCTCATTGCTTTTAATATCTATCTATCTATCTATCTATCTATCTATCTCATTGCTTTTAATATCTATCTATCTATCTATCTATCTATCTATCTCTTGCTTTTAATATCTATCTATCTATCTATCTATCTATCTATCTATCTATCTATCTATCTATCTCATTGCTTTTAATATCTATCTATCTATCTATCTATCTATCTATCTATCTCATTGCTTTTAATATCTATCTATCTATCTATCTATCTATCTATCTATCTATCTATCTATCTATCTATCTATCTCATTGCTTTTAATATCTATCTATCTATCTATCTATCTATCTATCTATCTATCTCATTGCTTTTAATATCTATCTATCTATCTATCTATCTATCTATCTCATTGCTTTTAATATCTATCTATCTATCTATCTATCTATCTCATTCTTTAATATCTATCTATCTATCTATCTATCTATCTATCTATCTATCTATCTATCTCATTGCTTTTAATATCTATCTATCTATCTATGTATCTATCTATCTATCTATCTATCTCATTGCTTTTAATATCTATCTATCTATCTATGTATCTATCTATCTATCTATCTATCTCAATGCTTTTAATATCTATCTATCTATCTATCTCATTGCTTTTAATATCTATCTATCTATCTATCTATCTATCTATCTATCTCATTGCTTTTAATATCTATCTATCTATCTATCTATCTATCTATTTATCTATCTCATTGCTTTTAATATCTATCTATCTATCTATCTATCTATCTATCTATCTATCTATCTATCTATCTATCTATCTATCTATCTATCTATCTCATTGCTTTTAATATCTATCTATCTATCTATCTATCTATCTATCTATCTATCTATCTATCTCATTGCTTTTAATATCTATCTATCTATCTATCTATCTATCTATCTATCTATCTCATTGCTTTTAATATCTATCTATCTATCTATCTATCTATCTATCTATCTCATTGCTTTTAATATCTATCTATCTATCTATCTATCTATCTATCTCATTGCTTTTAATATCTATCTATCTATCTATCTCATTGCTTTTAATATCTATCTATCTATCTATCTATCTATCTATCTATCTATCTATCTATCTCATTGCTTTTAATATCTATCTATCTATCTATCTATCTATCTATCTCATTGCTTTTAATATCTATCTATCTATCTATCTATCTATCTATCTATCTATCCTCATTGCTTTTAATATCTATCTATCTATCTATGTATCTATCTATCTATCTATCTATCTATCTCATTGCTTTTAATATCTATCTATCTATCTATGTATCTATCTATCTATCTATCTATCTCATTGCTTTTAATATCTATCTATCTATCTCATTGCTTTTAATATCTATCTATCTATCTATCTATCTATCTATCTATCTATCTATCTATCTATCTATCTATCTCATTGCTTTTAATATCTATCTATCTATCTATCTATTTATCTATCTCATTGCTTTTAATATCTATCTATCTATCTATCTATCTATCTATCTATCTATCTATCTATCTCATTGCTTTTAATATCTATCTATCTATCTATCTATCTATCTATCTATCTCATTGCTTTTAATATCTATCTATCTATCTATCTATCTATCTATCTATCTCATTGCTTTTAATATCTATCTATCTATCTATCTATCTATCTATCTATCTCATTGCTTTTTAATATCTATCTATCTATCTATCTATCTATCTATCTATCTATCTCATTGCTTTTAATATCTATCTATCTATCTATCTATCTATCTATCTATCTATCTATCTCATTGCTTTTAATATCTATCTATCTATCTATCTATCTATCTATCTATCTATCTCATTGCTTTTAATATCTATCTATCTATCTATCTATCTATCTATCTATCTCATTGCTTTTAATATCTATCTATCTATCTATCTATCTATCTATCTATCTCATTGCTTTTAATATCTATCTATCTATCTATCTATCTCATTGCTTTTAATATCTATCTATCTATCTATCTCATTGCTTTTAATATCTATCTATCTATCTATCTATCTATATCTATCTATCTATCTATCTCATTGCTTTTAATATCTATCTATCTATCTATCTATCTATCTATCTCATTGCTTTTAATATCTATCTATCTATCTATCTATCTATCTATCTATCTATCTCATTGCTTTTAATATCTATCTATCTATCTATCTATCTATCTATCTCATTGCTTTTAATATCTATCTATCTATCTATCTATCTCATTGCTTTTAATATCTATCTATCTATCTATCTATCTCATTGCTTTTATCTATCTATCTATCTATCTATCTATCTATTCTCATTGCTTTTGCCTGTCTAATCTATCTATCTATCTATCTATTCTCATTGCTTTTAATTATCTATCTATCTATCTATTGCTTTTATCTCATTGCTTTTAATCTCTATTGCTTTTAATCTATCTATCTATCTATCTATTGCTTTATCCTTATCTATCTATCTCATTGCTTTAATTTATTTCTATCTATCTATCTATCTATCTATTTGTTTAATATCTATCTATCTATCTATTCGTGCTTTTAATATCTATCTATCTCCATTGCTTTTGTGTATCTATCTATCTCATTGCTTTTAATATCTATCTATCTCATTGCTTTTAATATCTATCTATCTCATTGCTTTTAATATCTATCTATCTCATTGCTTTTAATATCTATCTATCTCATTGCTATCTATCTATCTATCTCATTGCTTTTCAATATCTATCTATCTCATTGCTTTTAATATCTATCTCTATCTCATTCTTTTAATCTATCTATCTATCTCATTGCTTTTAATATCTATCTATCTCATTTCTGTATCTATCTATCTATCTATCTATCTATCTATTGCTTTTAATCTATCTATCTATCTATCTATCTCATTCTTTAATATCTATCTATCTATCTATCTATCTATCTCATTGCTTTTAATCTATCTATCTGTTGCTTTTAATATCTATCTATCTATCTATCTCATTGCTTTTAATCTATCTATCTATCTATCTATCTCATTTATCCATCCATCTATCTATCTATCTATCTATCTCATTGCTTTTTAATCTATCTATCTCATTGCTTTATTATCTATCTATCTATCTATCTATCTATCTATCTATCTATCTCATTGCTTTTAATATCTATCTATCTATCTATCTATCTATCT
>JBBBDQ010021020.1:0-11614 GCA_037127315.1 Ascarosepion bandense | reverse complement strand
CTTTATTATCTGTGAATGGCCACGTCTTTAAAAAGGAAAGAGAATGAGTGATTTTTCATTGTCATGTCTATGGAATCCTTTTCTTTATTATCTGTGAATGGCCACGTCTTTAAAGGAAAGAGAGTAGAGTGATTTTCATTGTCATGTCTATGGAATCCTTTTCTTTATTATCTGTGAATGGCCACGTCTTTAAGAAGAAGAATAAGTGATTTTTCATTGTAATCTCCACTTAAAACCTTTTTCTTTATTATCTGTGAATGGCCACGTCTTTAAAGGAAAGAGAGTAGAGTGATTTTTCATTGTCATGTCTATGGAGATCCTTTCTTTATTATACTGTGAATGGCCACGTCTTTAAAGGAAAAGAGAGTAGAGTGATTTTTCGTGTCATGTCTATGGAATCCTTTTCTTTATTATCTGTGAATAGCCACGTCTTTAAAGGAAAGAGTAGAGTGATTTTTCATTTGTAGTCTCTCCATAAAACCTTTTCTTTATTATCTGTGAATGGCCACGTCTTTAAGGAAAGAGAGTAGAGTGATTTTTCATTGTCATGTCTATGGAATCCTTTTCTTTAATATCTGTGAATGTCCACGTCTTTAAAGGAAAAGAGAATAGAGTGATTTTGTTTAATCTCCATAGAAACCTTTTCTTTATTATCTGTGAATAGCCACGTCTTTAAAGGAAGAATAGAGTGATTTTTCATTGTAATCTCCATAGAAACCTTTTCTTTATTATCTGTGAATGGCCACGTCTTTAAAGGAAAAGAGAGTAGAGTGATTTTTTCATTGTAATCTCCATAGAAACCTTTTCTTTATTATCTGTGAATGGCCACGTCTTTAAAGGAAAAGAGAATAAGTGTTTTTTCATTGTAATCTCCATAGAAACACTTTTCTTTATTATCTGTGAATGGCCACGTCTTTAAAGGAAAGAAGAGAATAGAGTGATTTTTGGTCTGTAATCTCCATAGAAACCTTTTCTTTATTATCTGTGAATGGCCACGTCTTTAAAGGAAAGAGAGTAGAGTGATTTTTCATTGTCATGTCTATGGAATCCTTTTCTTTATTATCTGTGAATAGCCACGTCTTTAAAGGAAAGAGAATAGGTGATTTTTTTCATTGTAATCTCCATAGAAACCTTTTCTTTATTATCTGTGAATGGCCACATCCTTTAAAGGAAAAGTGGAAGTGATTTTTCATTGTCATGTCTATGGAATCCTTTTCTTTATTATCTGTGAATGGCCACGTCTTTAAAGTGAGAATAAGAGTGATTTTCATTATGGCTCCATAAACACTGCTGGTATCTGTGAATGGCCACGTCTTTAAAGGAGAAGAAAGTGAGTGATTTTCATTGTCATGTCTATGGAATCCTTTTCTTTATTATCTGTGAATGGCCACGTCTTTAAAGGAAAGGAAGTGAGTGATTTTTCATTGTCATGTCTATGGAATCCTTTTCTTTATTATCTGTGAATGGCCACGTCTTTAAAGGAAAGAGAGTAGAGTGATTTTTCATTGTCATGTCTATGGAATCCTTTTCTTTATTATCTGTGAATGGCCACGTCTTTAAAGGAAAAGAATAGAGTGATTTTTCATTGTAATCTCCATAGAAACCTTTTCTTTATTATCTGTGAATGGCCACGTCTATAAAGGAAAAGAAAGTAGAGTGATTTTTCATTGTCATGTCTATGGAATCCTTTTCTTTATTATCTGTGAATAGCCACGTCTTTAAAAAGGAGAAAAGTGAGTGATTTTCATTGTCATGTCTATGGAATCCTTTTCTTTATTATCTGTGAATAGCCACGTCTTTAAAGGAAGAAAGAGAGTAGAGTGATTTTTCATTGTCATGTCTATGGAATCACTTTTCTTTATTATCTGTGGATAGCCACGTCTTTAAAGGAAGAAGTAGAGTGATTTTCATGTCATGTCTATGGAATCCTTTTCTTTATTGTCTGTGAATGGCCACGTCTTTAAAGGAAAGAGAGTAGAGTGATTTTTCATTGTCATGTCTGGAATCCTTTTCTTTATTGTCTGTGAATGGCCACATCACTTTAAAGGAAAGAGAATAGAGTGATTTTTCATTGTAATCTCCATAGAAACCTTTTTCTTTATTATCTGTGAATGGCCACGTCTTTAAAGGAAAGAGAGTAGAGTGATTTTCATTGTCATGTCTATGGAATCCTTTTCTTTATTATCTGTAAGATAATACACGTCTTTAAAGGAAAAGTAGAGTGATTTTCATTGTCATGTCTATGGAATCCTTTCTTTATTATCTGTGAATGGCCACGTCTTTAAGGAAAAGAGAGTAGAGTGATTTTTCATTGTCATGTCTATGGAATCCTTTTCTTTATTATCTGTGAATAGCCACGTCTTTAAAGGAAAAGAGAGTAGAGTGATTTTCATTGTCATGTCTATGGAATCCTTTTCTTTATTATCTGTGAATGGCCACGTCTTTAAGGAAAGAGAGTAGAGTGATTTTTCATTGTCATGTCTATGGAATCCATTTCTTTATTATCTGTGAATGGCCACGTCTTTAAAGGAAAGAAGTAGAGTGATTTTTCATTGTAATCTCCATAGAAACCTTTTTCTTTATTATCTGTGAATGGCCACGTCTTTAAAGGAAAGAGTAGAGTGATTTTCATTGTCATGTCTATGGAATCCTTTCTTTATTATCTGTGAATGGCCACGTCTTTAAAGGAAAGAGAGTAGGAGTGATTTTTCATTGTCATGTCCTAGGGAATCCTTTTCTTTATTATCTGTGAATGGCCACGTTTTTAAAGGAAAGAGAGTAGAGTGATTTTCATTGTCATGTCTATGGAATCCTTTTCTTTATTATCTGTGAATGGCCACGTCTTTAAAGAAGGAAAGAGAATAGAGTGATTTTTCATTGTAATCTCCATAGAAACCTTTCTTTATTATCTGTGAATATTTACGTCTTTAAAGGAAAGAGAGTAAGTGATTTTTCATTGTCATGTCTATGGAATCCTTTTCTTTATTATCTGTGAATGGCCACGTCTTTAAAGGAAAGAGAGTAGAGTGATTTTTCATTGTCATGTCTATAGAATCCTTTTTCTTTATTATCTGTGAATGGCCACGTCTTTAAAGGAAAAGTAGAGTGATTTTTCATTGTCATGTCTAGGAATCTTTTTCTTTATTATCTGTGAATGGCCACGTTTTTAAAGGAAAGAGAGTAGAGTGATTTTTCATTGTCATGTCTATGGAATCCCTTTCTTTATTGTCTGTGAATGGCCACGTCTTTAAAGGAAAAGAGAGTAGAGTGATTTTCATTAATGTGTCTATGGAATCTTTTCTTTATTATCTGTGAATGGCCACGTCTTTAAAGGAAAGAGTAGAGTGATTTTTCATTGTAATCTCCATAGAAACCTTTCTTGTGTCTGTGAATGGCCACGTCTTTACAAGAGGAAAGAGAGTAGAGTGATTTTCATTGTCATGTCTATGGAATCCTTTTCTTTATTATCTGTGAATAGCGTCTTTAAAGGAAAAGGAAATGAGAGTGATTTTCCATTGTAATCTCCATAGAAACCTTTTCTTTATTATCTGTGAATGGCCACGTCTTTAAGGAAAGGAAATGCGGTGATTTTTCATTGTCATGTCTATGGAATCCTTTTCTTTATTATCTGTGAATGGCCACGTCTTTAAAGGAAAAGAGAGTAGAGTGATTTTTCATTGTCATGTCTAGGGAATCCTTTTCTTTATTATCTGTGAATGGCCACGTTTTTAAAGGAAAGAGTAGAGTGATTTTTCATTGTCATGTCTATGGAATCCTTTTCTTTATTATCTGTGAATGGCCACGTCTTTAAAGGAAAGAGAATAGAGAGTGATTTTTTTCATTGTCATGTCTATGGAATCTTTCTTTATTATCTTAGCAGATAGCCACCACGTCTTTAAAGGAAAGAGAGTAGAGTGATTTTTCATTGTCATGTCTATGGAATCCTTTTCTTTATTATCTGTGAATGGCCACGTCTTTAAAGGAAGAAAGTAGAGTGATTTTCATTGTCATGTCTATGGAATCCTTTTCTTTATTATCTGTGAATGGCCACGTCTTTAAAGGAAAGAGAGTAAGTGATTTTTTCATTCATAATCTCCATAGAAACCTTTTCTTTATTATCTGTGAATAGCCACGTCTTGAAGAAGAGAGTGATTTTTCATTTGTCATGTCTGGAATCCTTTTCTTTATTATCTGTGAATGGCCACGTCTTTAAAGGAAGAGAGTAGAGTGATTTTTCATTGTCATGTCTATGGAATCCTTTTCTTTATTATCTGTGAATGGCCACGTCTTTAAAGGAAAGAGAGTAGAGTGATTTTCATTGTCATGTCTATGGAATCCTTTTCTTTATTATCTGTGGAATGACGTCTTTGAAAGTAGAGTGATTTTTCATTGTAATCTCCATAGAAACCTTTTTCTTTATTATCTGTGAATACATGCGTCTTTAAAGGAAAAGTAGAGTGATTTTTCATTGTCATGTCTAGGAATCCGCTTTTCTTTATTATCTGTGAATAGCGTTTAAAGGAAAAGGTAGAGTGATTTTTCATTGTCATGTCTAGGAATCCTTTTCTTTATTATCCATGAATATGCGTCTTTAAAGGAAAGAGAGTAGAGTGATTTCATTATCATGTCTATGGAATCCTTTCTTTATTATCTGTGAATAGCCACGTCTTTAAAGAAAGAGAGTAGAGTGATTTTTCATTGTCATGTCTATGGAATCCTTTTCTTTATTATCTGTGAATGGCCACGTCTTTAAAGGAAAAGAATAGAGTGATTTTTCATTGTAATCTCCATAGAAACCTTTTCTTATTATCTGTGAATGGCCACGTCTTTAAAGGGAAAGAGAGTAGAGTGATTTTCATTGTCATGTCTATGGAATCCTTTTCTTTATTATCTGTGAATGGCCACGTCTTTAAAGGAAAGAGGTAAGTGATTTTCATTGTGTGTCTGGAATCCTTTTCTTTATTATCTGTGAACAAAACACGTCTTTAAGAAAGAGAGTAGAGTGATTTTTCATTGTCATGTCTAGGGAAACCTTTCTTTATTATCTGTGATAACCACGTCTTTAAAGGAAGAGAGTAGAGTGATTTTTCATTGTCATGTCTGGGAATCCTTTTCTTTGTGTATCTGTAGATAAACACGTCTTTAAAGAAGAGTAGAGTGATTTTTTCATTGTGTGTCTATGGAATCCTTTTCTTTATTATCTGTGAATGGCCACGTCTTTAAAGAAGAAAATGAGTGATTTTCATTTATCATGTCTAGAAACACTTTTCTTTATTATCTGTGGACATACGTTTTTAAAGGAAAGAGAGTGAGTGATTTTTCATTGTCTGTCTATGGAATCCTTTTCTTTATTATCTGTGAATGGCCACGTCTTTAAGAAAGAGAGTAGAGTGATTTTTCATTGTCATGTCTATGGAATCCTTTTCTTTATTATCTGTGAATGGCCACGTCTTTAAAGGAAAGAGAGTAGAGTGTTTCATTGTCATGTCTATGGAAATCCTTTTCTTTATTGTCTGTGAATATGCATTTTAAAGGAAAGAAGTAGGTAATTTTCATTGTCATGTCTAGAAACCTTTTCTTTATTATCTGTGAATGGCCACGTCTTTAAAGGAAAGAAGGTAGAGTGATTTTTCATTGTCATGTCTATGGAATCTTTTCTTTATTATCTGTGAATGGCCACGTCTTTAAAGGAAAGAGTAGAGTGATTTTTCATTGTCATAGAAACCTTTTCTTCGTATCTGTGAATGGCCACGTCTTTAAGGAAAGAAAGTGAGGTGATTTTCATTGTCATGTCTAGGGAAACCTTTCTTTATTATCTGTGAATGGCCACGTCTTTAAAGAAGAAGTAGAGTGATTTTTCATTGTCATGTCTATGGAATCCTTCTCTTTATTATCTGTGAATGGCCACGTTTTTAAAGGAAAAGGAGTAGAGTGATTTTTCATTGTCATGTCTAGGGAATCCTTTTCTTTATTATCTGTGAATGGCCACGTCTTTAAGGAAAGAAAGTGAAGTGATTTTTCATTGTCATGTCTATGGAGTCTTTCTTTATTATCTGTGAATGGCCACGTCTTTAAGGAAAGAGAGTAGAGTGATTTTTCATTGTCATGTCTAGGGAAACCTTTTTCTTTATTATCTGTGAATGGCCACGTCTTTAAAGGAAAGAGAGTAGAGTGATTTTCATTGTCATGTGTCTATGGAATCCTTTTCTTTATTATCTGTGAATGGCCACGTCTTTAAAGGAAAGAGTAGAGTGATTTTTCATTGTCATGTCTGGGGAAACCTTTTCTTTATTATCTGTGAATGGCCACGTCTTTAAAGGAAAGAGAGTAGAGTGATTTTCATTGTCATGTCCTGAGGAAACCTTTTCTTTATTATCTGTGAATACGTCTTTAAAGGAAAAGAGAGTAGAGTGATTTTCATTGTCATGTCTATGGAATCCTTTTCTTTGGCAGTATCTGTGAATGGCCACGTCTTTAAGGAAAAGAGAGTAGAGTGATTTTTCATTCTTAATCTCCATAGAAACCTTTTCTTTATTATCTGTGAATGGCCACGTCTTTAAAGGAAAGAGGTAAGTGATTTTTCATTATAAACAACATCTATGGAATCCTTTTCTTTATTATCTGTGAATGGCCACGTCTTTAAAGGAAAAGAGAATAGAGTGATTTTTCATTATAATCATAAAACCTTTTTCTTTATTATCTGTGAATAATACATCTTTAAAGGAAAAGAGAAGTAGAGTGATTTTTCATTGTCATATCTATGGAATCCTTTTTCTTTATTATCTGTGAATAAGCACGTCTTTAAAGGAAAGAGTAGGTAATTTTTCATTGTAATCTCCATAGAAACCTTTTCTTTATTATCTGTGAATGGCCACGTCTTTAAAGGAAAGTATAAGTGATTTTTCATTGTATCTCCTCCATAGAAACTTTTCTATTATCTGGGGAATGGCCACGTCTTTAAAGGAAAGAGAGTAGAGTGATTTTTCATTGTCATGTTCTTGTGAATCTCCTTTTGGTTATCTGTGAATGGCCACGTCTTTAAAGGAAAGAGAATAGAGGATTTTTTCATTGTAATCTCCATAGAAACCTTTTTCTTTATTATCTGTGAATGGCCACGTCTTTAAAGGAAAGAGAGTAGAGTGATTTTTCATTGTCATGTCTATAAACTCTTCTTTATTATCTGTGAATGGCCACGTCTTTAAAGTTGTTGAGAGTAGAGTGATTTTTCATTGTAATCTCCATAGAAACCTTTTCTTTATTATCTGTGAATGGCCACGTCTTTAAAGGAAAGAGAGTAGAGTGATTTTTCATTGTCATGTCTATGGAATCCTTTTCTTTGATATCTGCAGCCTCATTAAAATGTCTTTAAAGGAAAGAGAATAGAGTGATTTTTCACTAGAATTCCTATAGAAACCTTTTCTTTATTATCTGTGAATGCATGTCCTTTTTAAAGGAAAGAGAGTAGAGTACTTTTTCATTGTCATGTCTATGGAATCTTTCTTTATTATCTGTGAATGGCCACGTCTTTAAAGGAAAGAGAGTAGAGTGATTTTTCATTGTCATGTCTATGGAATCCTTTTCTTTATTATCTGGTGAATGGCCACGTCTTTAAAGGAAAGAGAGTAGAGTGATTTTTCATTGTCATGTCTATGGAATCCTTTTTCTTTATTATCTGTGAATGGCCACGTCTTTAAAGGAAAGAGAGTAGAGTGATTTTTCATTGTCATGTCTATGGAATCCTTTTCTTTATTATCTGTGAATGGCCACGTCTTTAAAGGAAAGAGAGTAGAGTGATTTTCTATTGTCATGTTCATGGAATCCTTTTCTTTATTATCTGTGAATGGCCACGTCTTTAAAGGAAAGAAGAGAGTAGAGTGATTTTTCATTGTCATGTCTATGGAATCCTTTTCTTTATTATCTGTGAATGGCCACGTCTTTAAAGGAAAGAGAGTAGAGTGATTTCTTTCATTGTCATGTCTATGGAATCCTTTTTCTTTATTATCTGTGAATGGCCACGTCTTTAAAGGAAAGAGAGTAGAGTGATTTTTCATTGTAATCTCCATAGAAACCTTTTCTTTATTATCTGTGAATGGCCACGTCTTTAAAGGAAAGAGAGTAGAGTGATTTTTCATTGTAATCTCCATAGAAACCTTTTATTATCTGTGAATGGCCACGTCTTTAAAGGAAAGAGAGTAGAGTGATTTTTCATTGTCATGTCTATGGAATCCTTTTCTTTATTATCTGTGAATGGCCACGTCTTTTAAAGGAAAGAGTGTAGAGTGATTTTTCATTGTCATGTCTATGGAATCCTTTTCTTTATTATCTGTGAATGGCCACGTCTTTAAAGGAAAGAGAATAGAGTGATTTTTCATTGTAACTTCCATAGAAACCTTTTCTTTATTATCTGTGAATGGCCACGTCTTTAAAGGGAAAGAGAGTAGAGTGATTTTTCATTGTCATGTCTATGGAATCCTTTTTTATTATCTGTGAATGGCCACGTCTTTAAAGGAAAGAGAATAGAGTGATTTTTCATTGTAATCTCCATAGAAACCTTTCTTTTATTATCTGTGGAATGGCCACGTCTTTAAAGGAAAGAGATAGAGCGATTTTTCATTGTCATGTCTATGGAATCCCTTTCTTTATTATCTGTGAATGCACAAATTTTAAATAGAAAGAGAGTAGAAAGATTTTTCATTGTCATGTCTATGGAACTTTTCTTTAGTTTATCTGTGAATGGCCATCTTTAAAGGAAAGAGAATAGAGTGATTTTTCATTGTAATCTCCATAGAAACCTTTTTCTTTATTATCTGTGAATGGCCACGTCTTTAAAGGAAAGAGAGTAGAGTGATTTTTCATTGTCATGTCTATGGAATCCTTTTCTTTATTATCTGTGAATGGCTACGTCTTTAAAGGAAAGAGAGTAGAGTGATTTTTCTTTGGTCATGTCTATGGAATCCTTTTCTTTATTATCTGTGAATGGTCATGTCTTTAAAGGAAAGAGAGTAGAGTGATTTTTCATTGTAATCTCCATAGAAACCTTTTCTTTATTATCTGTGAATGGCCACGTCTTTAAAGGAAAGAGAGTAGAGTGATTTTTTTTCATTGTCATGTCTATGGAATCCTTTTCTTTATTATCTGTGAATGGCCACGTCTTTTTAAAGGAAAGAGAATAGAGTGACTTTTCATTGTAATCTCCAGTTAGAACCCTTTTCTTTATTATCTGTGAATGGTCACGTCTTTAAAGGAAAGAGTGTAGAGTGATTTTTCATTGTCATGTGTTCATGGAATCCTTTTGTATTATCTGTGAATGGCCACGTCTTTAAAGGAAAGAGAATAGAGTGATTTTTCATTGTAATCTCCATAGAAACCTTTTTCTTTATTATCTGTGAATGGCCACGTCTTTAAAGGAAAGAGTGTAGAGTGATTTTTCATTGTCATGTCTATGGAACTCTTTTCTTTTGGTTATCTGTGAATGGCCACGTCTTTAAAGGAAAGAGAGAGAGCATTTTCATTGTCATGTCTATGGAATCCTTTTCTTTATTATCTGTGAATGGCCACGTCTTTAAAGGAAAGAGAACAGAGTGATTTTTCCACAATCTCCATAGAAACCTTTTCTTTATTATCTGTGAATGGCTACGTCTTTAAAGGAAAGAGTGTAGAGTGATTTTTCATTGTCATGTCTATGGAATCCTTTTCTTTATTATCTGTGAATGGCCAATGTCTTTAAAGGAAAGAGAATAGAGTGATTTTTCATTGTAATCTCCATAGAAACCTTTCTTTATTATCTGTGAATGGCCATGTCTTTAAAGGAAAGAGAGTAGAGTGATTTTTCATTGTCATGTCTATGGAATCCTTTTCTTATTAGTCTGTGAACAACATGCCCTTTGAAGGAAAGAGCAGAGTGATTTTTCATTGTAATCTCCATAGAAACCTTTTCTTATTATCTGTGAATGGGCTGCTGCCCTAAAGGAAA
The DNA here is from genome assembly GCA_037127315.1 of Ascarosepion bandense. Taxonomy (NCBI): domain Eukaryota; kingdom Metazoa; phylum Mollusca; class Cephalopoda; order Sepiida; family Sepiidae; genus Ascarosepion; species Ascarosepion bandense. Next base: position 1,641 of record JBBBDQ010021020.1, on the reverse strand, counting down.
GAGAGTAGAGGATTTTTCAGCTGTCATGCTCATGGAATCCTTTTCTTTTATTATCTGTGAATGGCCACGTCTTTAAAGGAAAGAGAATAGAGTGATTTTTCATTGTAATTCTCCAATAGAAACTCTTTTTCTTAATATCTGTGAATGGCCATGTCTTTAAAGGAAAGAGAGTAGAGTGATTTTTCATTGTCATGTTCATGGGAATCCTTTTCTTTATTATCTGTGAATGGCCACGTCTTAAAGGAAAGAGGGTAGTGAGATTTTCATTACAATTTCCATAGAAACCTTTTCTTTATTATCTGTGAATGGCCACGTCTTTAAAGGAAAGAGAGTAGAGGATTTTTCTAGCTAGAATTCCATAGAAACTCTTTCTTTATTATCTGTGAATGGCCACGTCTTTAAAGGAAAGAGAGTAGAGAGTGATTTTTCATTGTCATGTTTGCGTGTCCTTTCTTTATTATCTGCGGAATGTACCATGTCTTTAAAGGAAAGAGAGTAGAGTGATTTTTCATTGTCATGTCTATGGAATCCTTTTCTTTATTATCTGTGAATGTAATGTTGCTCAAAGAAAGATAATAGAATGATTTTTCATTGTAATCTCCATAGAAACCTTTTCACATTCATCAGCCACGTCTTTAAAAGGAAAGAGAGTAGAGTGATTTTTCATTGCTTGTTCAGTGAATCCTTTTCTTTATTATCTGTGAATGGCCACGTCTTTAAAGGAAAGAGAATAGAGTGATTTTTCATTGTAATCTCCATAGAAACCTTTTCTTTATTATCTGTGAATGGCCACGTCTTTAAAGGAAAGAGAGTAGAGTGATTTTTCATTGTCATGTCTATGGAACTCTTTCTTTATTATCTGTGGGAATGGCCACGTTTTTAAAGGAGTAGAGTAGAGTGATTTTTCATTGTAATCTCCATAGAAACCTTTTCTTTATTAATTAATGGCCAGCGGTCTTCATGAAAGAGAGTAGAGTGATTTTTCATTGTCAGTGTCTGGCAACTCTTTTCATTATCTCTGTGGAACAGCCACGTTTTTAAAGGAAAGAGGAGAGAGTGATTTTCATTGTCATGTCTATGGAATCCTTTTCTTTATTATCTGTGAATGGCCGTCTTTAAAGGAAAGAGAGTAGAGTGATTTTCATTGATGTCTAAGGGCAACTTTTTCTTTACTATCTGTGAATGTGCCGTTTTAAAGGAAAGAGTAGAGTGGTTTTTCACTATCATGTCTATGGAATCCTTTTCTTTATTATTCATGAATGGCCACGTTTTTAGTTAAGAGAGTTGAGTGATTTTTCATTGTAATCTCCATAGAAACCTTTTCTTTATTATCTGTGAATGGCCACGTCTTTAAAGGAAAGAGAGTAGAGTGATTTTTCATTGTCAATGTCTATGGAACTTTTCTTTATTATCTGTGAATGGCCACGTCTGGGAAGAAAAGAGCAGAGGATTTTTCACTGTAATCTCCATAGAACCTTTTCCTTTATTATCTGTAATGGCCACGTTTTTAAAGGAAAGAGAGTAGAGTGATTTTTCATTGTCATGTCTAGGAATCCTTTTCTTTATTATCTGTGAATGGTCACGTTTTTAAAGGAAAGAGAGTAGAGTGATTTTTCATTGTCATGTCTATGGAATCCTTTT
>JBBBDQ010021008.1:0-11811 GCA_037127315.1 Ascarosepion bandense | reverse complement strand
TTGAAAACAAAATCAGATGTTTAGAATGGGACACGCCAGCGATTTATATTAGAAAAGGAAAGTCTGTTAATATGATTAGTTAAAAAACAGCGGAGTTATTGAAAAAAAAATCGGATATTTAGAATGGGACACGCCAGCGATTTATATTAGAAAAGGAAAGTCTGTTAATATGATTAGTTAAAAAACAGCGGAGTTATTGAAAAAAAAAATCGGATATTTAGAATGGGACACGCCAGCGATTTATATTAGAAAAGGAAAGTCTGTTAATATGATTAGTTAAAAAACAGCGGAGTTATTGAAAAAAAAATCGGATATTTAGAATGGGACACGCCAGCGATTTATATTAGAAAAGGAAAGTCTGTTAATATGATTGGTTAAAAAACAGCGGAGTTATTGAAAAAAAAAATCGGATATTTAGAATGGGACACGCCAGCGATTTATATTAGAAAGGAAAGTCTGTTAATATGATTAGTTAAAAAACAGCGGAGTTATTGAAAAAAAAATCGGATATTTAGAATGGGACACGCCAGCGATTTATATTAGAAAAGGAAAGTCTGTTAATATGATTAGTTAAAAAACAGCGGAGTTATTGAAAAAAAAAATCGGATATTTAGAATGGGACACGCCAGCGATTTATATTAGAAAAGGAAAGTCTGTTAATATGATTAGTTAAAAAACAGCGGAGTTATTGAAAAAAAAATCGGATATTTAGAATGGGACACGCCAGCGATTTATATTAGAAAAGGAAAGTCTGTTAATATGATTAGTTAAAAAACAGCGGAGTTATTGAAAAAAAAAATCGGATATTTAGAATGGGACACGCCAGCGATTTATATTAGAAAAGGAAAGTCTGTTAATGGATTAGTTAAAAAACAGCGGAGTTATTGAAAAAAAAATCGGATATTTAGAATGGGACACGCCAGCGATTTATATTAGAAAAGGAAAGTCTGTTAATATGATTAGTTAAAAAACAGCGGAGTTATTGAAAAAAAAATCGGATATTTAGAATGGGACACGCCAGCGATTTATATTAGAAAAGGAAAGTCTGTTAATATGATTAGTTAAAAAACAGCGGAGTTATTGAAAAAAAAAAATCGGATATTTAGAATGGGACACGCCAGCGATTTATATTAGAAAAGGAAAGTCTGTTAATATGATTAGTTAAAAAACAGCGGAGTTATTGAAAAAAAAAATCGGATATTTAGAATGGGACACGCCAGCGATTTATATTAGAAAAGGAAAGTCTGTTAATATGATTAGTTAAAAAACAGCGGAGTTATTGAAAAAAAAAATCGGATATTTAGAATGGGACACGCCAGCGATTTATATTAGAAAAGGAAAGTCTGTTAATATGATTAGTTAAAAAACAGCGGAGTTATTGAAAAAAAAAATCGGATATTTAGAATGGGACACGCCAGCGATTTATATTAGAAAAGGAAAGTCTGTTAATATGATTAGTTAAAAAAACAGCGGAGTTATTGAAAAAAAAAATCGGATATTTAGAATGGGACACGCCAGCGATTTATATTAGAAAAGGAAAGTCTGTTAATATGATTAGTTAAAAAACAGCGGGTTATTGAAAAAAAAATCGGATATTTAGAATGGGACACGCCAGCGATTTATATTAGAAAAGGAAAGTCTGTTAATATGATTAGTTAAAAAACAGCGGAGTTATTGAAAAAAATCGGATATTTAGAATGGGACACGCCAGCGATTTATATTAGAAAAGGAAAGTCTGTTAATATGATTAGTTAAAAAACAGCGGAGTTATTGAAAAAAATCGGATATTTAGAATGGGACACGCCAGCGATTTATATTAGAAAAGGAAAGTCTGTTAATATGATTAGTTAAAAAACAGCGGAGTTATTGAAAAAAAAAATCGGATATTTAGAATGGGACACGCCAGCGATTTATATTAGAAAGGAAAGTATTTTAATATGATTAGTTAAAAAACAGCGGAGTTATTGAAAAAAAAAATCGGATATTTAGAATGGGACACGCCAGCGATTTATATTAGAAAAGGAAAGTCTGTTAATATGATTAGTTAAAAAACAGCGGAGTTATTGAAAAAAAAAATCGGATATTTAGAATGGGACACGCCAGCGATTTATATTAGAAAAGTCTGTTAATATGATTAGTTAAAAAACAGCGGAGTTATTGAAAAAAAAATCGGATATTTAGAATGGGACACTTCAGCGATTTATATTAGAAAAGGAAAGTATTTTAATATGATTAGTTAAAAAACAGCGGAGTTATTGAAAAAAAAAATCGGATATTTAGAATGGGACACGCCAGCGATTTATATTAGAAAAGGAAAGTCTGTTAATATGATTAGTTAAAAAACAGCGGAGTTATTGAAAAAAAATCGGATATTTAGAATGGGACACGCCAGCGATTTATATTAGAAAAGGAAAGTCTGTTAATATGATTAGTTAAAAAACAGCGGAGTTATTGAAAAAAATCGGATATTTAGAATGGGACACGCCAGCGATTTATATTAGAAAAGGAAAGTCTGTTAATATGATTAGTTAAAAAACAGCGGAGTTATTGAAAAAAAAATCGGATATTTAGAATGGGACACGCCAGCGATTTATATTAGAAAAGGAAAGTCTGTTAATATGATTAGTTAAAAAACAGCGGAGTTATTGAAAAAAAAATCGGATATTTAGAATGGGACACGCCAGCGATTTATATTAGAAAAGGAAAGTCTGTTAATATGATTAGTTAAAAAACAGCGGAGTTATTGAAAAAAAATCGGATATTTAGAATGGGACACGCCAGCGATTTATATTAGAAAAGGAAAGTCTGTTAATATGATTAGTTAAAAAACAGCGGAGTTATTGAAAAAAAAATCGGATATTTAGAATGGGACACGCCAGCGATTTATATTAGAAAAGGAAAGTCTGTTAATATGATTAGTTAAAAAACAGCGGAGTTATTGAAAAAAAAATCGGATATTTAGAATGGGACACGCCAGCGATTTATATTAGAAAAGGAAAGTCTGTTAATATGATTAGTTAAAAAACAGCGGAGTTATTGAAAAAAAAAATCGGATATTTAGAATGGGACACGCCAGCGATTTATATTAGAAAAGGAAAGTATTTTAATATGATTAGTTAAAAAACAGCGGAGTTATTGAAAAAAAAAATCGGATATTTAGAATGGGACACGCCAGCGATTTATATTAGAAAAGGAAAGTCTGTTAATATGATTAGTTAAAAAACAGCGAGGTTATTGAAAAAAAAAAATCGGATATTTAGAATGGGACACGCCAGCGATTTATATTAGAAAAGGAAAGTATTTTAATATGATTAGTTAAAAAACAGCGGAGTTATTGAAAAAAAAAATCGGATATTTAGAATGGGACACGCCAGCATTTATATTAGAAAAGGAAAGTATTTTAATATGATTAGTTAAAAAACAGCGGAGTTATTGAAAAAAAAATCGGATATTTAGAATGGGACACGCCAGCGATTTATATTAGAAAAGGAAAGTATTTTAATATGATTAGTTAAAAAACAGCGGAGTTATTGAAAAAAAAATCGGATATTTAGAATGGGACACGCCAGCAGTTTATATTAGAAAAGGAAAGTATTTTAATATGATTAGTTAAAAAACAGCGGAGTTATTGAAAAAAAAAATCGGATATTTAGAATGGGACACGCCAGCGATTTATATTAGAAAAGGAAAGTCTGTTAATATGATTAGTTAAAAAACAGCGGAGTTATTGAAAAAAAAATCGGATATTTAGAATGGGACACGCCAGCGATTTATATTAGAAAAGGAAAGTATTTTAATATGATTAGTTAAAAAACAGCGGAGTTATTGAAAAAAAAAATCGGATATTTAGAATGGGACACGCCAGCGATTTATATTAGAAAAAGGAAAGTATTTTAATATGATTAGTTAAAAAACAGCGGAGTTATTGAAAAAAAAAATCGGATATTTAGAATGGGACACGCCAGCGATTTATATTAGAAAGGAAAGTCTGTTAATATGATTAGTTAAAAAACAGCGGAGTTATTGAAAAAAAAAATCGGATATTTAGAATGGGACACGCCAGCGATTTATATTAGAAAAGGAAAGTATTTTAATATGATTAGTTAAAAAACAGCGGAGTTATTGAAAAAAAAAAAAATCGGATATTTAGAATGGGACACGCCAGCGATTTATATTAGAAAAGGAAAGTCTGTTAATATGATTAGTTAAAAAACAGCGGAGTTATTGAAAAAAAAAATCGGATATTTAGAATGGGACACGCCAGCGATTTATATTAGAAAAGGAAAGTATTTTAATATGATTAGTTAAAAAACAGCGGAGTTATTGAAAAAAAAAAAATCGGATATTTAGAATGGGACATAAGCGATTTATATTAGAAAAGGAAAAGTCTGTTAATATGATTAGTTAAAAAACAGCGGAGTTATTGAAAAAAAAAATCGGATATTTAGAATGGGACACGCCAGCGATTTATATTAGAAAAGGAAAGTATTTTAATATGATTAGTTAAAAAAACAGCGGAGTTATTGAAAAAAAAAATCGGATATTTAGAATGGGACACGCCAGCGATTTATATTAGAAAAGGAAAGTCTGTTAATATGATTAGTTAAAAAACAGCGGAGTTATTGAAAAAAAAAATCGGATATTTAGAATGGGACACGCCAGCGATTTATATTAGAAAAGGAAAGTATTTTAATATGATTAGTTAAAAAACAGCGGAGTTATTGAAAAAAAAAATCGGATATTTAGAATGGGACACGCCAGCGATTTATATTAGAAAAGGGAAAGTATTTTAATATGATTAGTTAAAAAACAGCGGAGTTATTGAAAAAAAAAATCGGATATTTAGAATGGGACACGCCAGCGATTTATATTAGAAAAGGAAAGTATTTTAATATGATTAGTTAAAAAACAGCGGAGTTATTGAAAAAAAAAATCGGATATTTAGAATGGGACACGCCAGCGATTTATATTAGAAAAGGAAAGTATTTTAATATGATTAGTTAAAAAACAGCGGAGTTATTGAAAAAAAAAAAAAATCGGATATTTAGAATGGGACACGCCAGCGATTTATATTAGAAAAGGAAAGTCTGTTAATATGATTAGTTAAAAAACAGCGGAGTTATTGAAAAAAAAAAAAATCGGATATTTAGAATGGGACACGCCAGCGATTTATATTAGAAAAGGAAAGTCTGTTAATATGATTAGTTAAAAAACAGCGGAGTTATTGAAAAAAAAATCGGATATTTAGAATGGGACACGCCAGCGATTTATATTAGAAAAAGGAAAGAAGTCTGTTAATATGATTAGTTAAAAAACAGCGGAGTTATTGAAAAAAAAATCGGATATTTAGAATGGGACACGCCAGCGATTTATATTAGAAAAGGAAAGTCTGTTAATATGATTAGTTAAAAAACAGCGGAGTTATTGAAAAAAAAAATCGGATATTTAGAATGGGACACGCCAGCGATTTATATTAGAAAAGGAAAGTCTGTTAATATGATTAGTTAAAAAACAGCGGAGTTATTGAAAAAAAAAATCGGATATTTAGAATGGGACACGCCAGCGATTTATATTAGAAAAGGAAAGTATTTTAATATGATTAGTTAAAAAAACAGCGGAGTTATTGAAAAAAAAAATCGGATATTTAGAATGGGACACGCCAGCGATTTATATTAGAAAAGGAAAGTCTGTTAATATGATTAGTTAAAAAACAGCGGAGTTATTGAAAAAAAAAATCGGATATTTGGAATGGGACACGCCAGCGATTTATATTAGAAAAGGAAAGTCTGTTAATATGATTAGTTAAAAAACAGCCGGAGTTATTGAAAAAAAAAATCGGATATTTAGAATGGGACACGCCAGCGATTTATATTAAGAAAAGGAAAGTCTGTTAATATGATTAGTTAAAAAACAGCGGAGTTATTGAAAAAAAAAATCGGATATTTAGAATGGGACACGCCAGCGATTTATATTAGAAAAGGAAAGTCTGTTAATATGATTAGTTAAAAAACAGCGGAGTTATTGAAAAAAAAAAATCGGATATTTAGAATGGGACACGCCAGCGATTTATATTAGAAAAGGAAAGTCTGTTAATATGATTAGTTAAAAAAAAACAGCGGAGTTATTGAAAAAAAAAATCGGATATTTAGAATGGGACACGCCAGCGATTTATATTAGAAAAGGAAAGTCTGTTAATATGATTAGTTAAAAAACAGCGAAGTTATTGAAAAAAAAATCGGATATTTAGAATGGGACACGCCAGCGATTTATATTAGAAAAGGAAAGTCTGTTAATATGATTGGTTAAAAAACAGCGGAGTTATTGAAAAAATCGGATATTTAGAATGGGACACGCCAGCGATTTATATTGAAAAGGAAAAATTGTTAATATGATTAGTTAAAAAACAGCGGAGTTATTGAAAAAAAAAATCCGATATTTAGAATGGGACACGCCAGCGATTTATATTAGAAAAGGAAAGTATTTTAATATGATTAGTTAAAAAACAGCGGAGTTATTGAAAAAAAAATCGGATATTTAGATAGGACACGCCAGCGATTTATATTGAAAAGTATTTTAATATGATTAGTTTAAAAACAGCGGAGTTATTGAAAAAAAATCGGATATTTAGAATGGGACACGCCAGCGATTTATATTAGAAAGGAAAGTATTTTAATATGATTAGTTAAAAAACAGCGGAGTTATTGAAAAAAAAAATCGGATATTTAGAATGGGACACGCCAGCGATTTATATTAGAAAAGGAAAGTCTGTTAATATGATTAGTTAAAAAACAGCGGAGTTATTGAAAAAAAAATCGGATATTTAGAATGGGACATAAGCGATTTATATTAGAAAAGGAAAGTATTTTAATATGATTAGTTAAAAAACAGCGGAGTTATTGAAAAAAAATCGGATATTTAGAATGGGACACGCCAGCGATTTATATTAGAAAAGGAAAGTCTGTTAATATGATTAGTTAAAAAACAGCGGAGTTATTGAAAAAAAAATCGGATATTTAGAATGGGACACGCCAGCGATTTATATTAGAAAAGGAAAGTATTTTAATATGATTAGTTAAAAAACAGCGGAGTTATTGAAAAAAAAAATCGGATATTTAGAATGGGACACGCCAGCGATTTATATTAGAAAAGGAAAGTATTTTAATATGATTAGTTAAAAAACAGCGGAGTTATTGAAAAAAAAAATCGGATATTTAGAATGGGACACGCCAGCGATTTATATTAGAAAAGGAAAGTATTTCGACGTAAGTTCAGTTAAAAAACAGCGGAGTTATTGAAAAAAAAATCGGATATTTAGAATGGGACACGCCAGCGATTTATATTAGAAAAGGAAAGGTATTTTAATATGATTAGTTAAAAAACAGCGGAGTTATTGAAAAAAATCGGATATTTAGAATGGGACACGCCAGCGATTTATATTAGAAAAGGAAAGTATTTTAATATGATTAGTTAAAAAACAGCGGAGTTATTGAAAAAAAAATCGGATATTTAGAATGGGACACGCCAGCGATTTATATTAGAAAAGGAAGAAAGTCTGTTAATATGATTAGTTAAAAAACGGCGGAGTTAGTGAAAAAAAAATCGGATGTTAGAAATCTCACGAGACCCGCCAGCGATTTATATTATTAGAAAAGTATTTTAATATGATTAGTTAAAAAACAGCGGAGTTGTTGAAAAAAAATCGGATATTTAGAATGGGACACGCCAGCGATTTATGTTAGAAAAGAAAGTCCGTAATATGATTGGTTAAAAACAACGGAGTTATTGAAAAAAAAATCGGATATTTTAGATAGGACATAACGTTTATATTAGAAAAGAAGAAAGTATTTTTGTTATGATTGGTTAAAAAACGGCGGAGTTATTGAAAAAAAAATCGGATATTTTAGAATGGGACATAGCGTGATTTATATTAGAAAAGGAAGATCTGTTAATATGATTAGTTAAAAAACAGCGGAGTTATTGAAAAAAAAATCGGATATTTAGAATGGGACACGCAGTTTTATATTAGAAAAGGAAAGTTTGACAATATGATTAGTTAAAAAACTGCGGAGTTGTTAGAAAAAAAAATCGGATATTTAGAATGGGACACGCCGGCGATTGTATTAGAAAAAGTATTTTAATACAGTTAGTTAAAAAACAGCGGAGTTATTGTAGAAAAAAAAAATCGGATATTTAGAATGGGACACGCCAGCGATTTATATTGTTAGAAGAGAATCCTGGTAATATGATTAGTTAAAAAACAGCGGAGTTATTGAAAAAAAAAATCGGATATTTAGAATAGGACACGCCAGCGATTTATGTTAGAAAGTCTGGTAATATGATTGGTTAAAAAACAATGAGGCCATTGAAAAAAAAATCGGATATTTAGAATGGGACACTTGACGATTTATGTTAGAAAAGGGAAAGTCTGTTAATATGATTAGTTAAAAAACAGCGATTATTGAAAAAAAAAAAATCGGATATTTAGAATGGGACATGACGATTTATATTAGAAAAGGAAAGTCTGTTAATATGATTGGTTAAAAAACAGCGGAGTTATTGAAAAAAAATCTGGATATTTAGAATGGGACACGCCAGCGATTTATATTAGAAAGGAAAGTCTGTTAATATGATTAGTTAAAAAACAGCGGAGTTGTTGAAAAATCGGATATTTAGAATGGGACACTTAAGCGATTTATATTAGAAGAAGGTCTGTTAATGTGATTGGTTAAAAAGCAGCGGAGTTGTTCGAAAAAAATCAAGATATTTAGAATGGAACACGCCAGCGATTTATATTGAAAGAAGAAATCTGTTAATATGATTGGTTAAAGAAAAACAGCGGAGTTATTGAAAAAAAAATCGGATATTTAGAATGGGACACGCCAGCGATTTATATTAGAAAGGAAAGTATTTTAATATGATTAGTTAAAAAACAGCGGAGTTAGTGAAAAAAAATCGGATATTTAGAATATGGACATAATTTATATTAGAAAAGGAAAGTCTGTTAATATGATTGGTTAAAAAACAGCGGAGTTATTAGAAAAAAAAATCGGATATTTAGAATGGGACACGCCAGCGATTTATATTAGAAAAGTCTGTTAATATGATTAGTTAAAAAACAGCGGAGTTATTGAAAAAAAAAATCGGATATTTAGAATGGGACACGCCAGCGATTTATATTAGAAAAGGAAAGTCTGTTAATATGATTAGTTAAAAAACTGGCGATTGTTGAAAAAAAAATCGGATATTTAGAATGGGACACGCCAGCGATTTATATTAGAAAGTCTGTTAATAGGTTGATTAAAAAACAGCGGAGTTATTGAAAAAAAAATCGGATATTTAGAATGGGACACGCCAGCGATTTATATTGAAAAAGGGAAAGTCTGTTAATATGATTAGTTAAAAAACAGCGAATTTATTGAAAAAAAAATCGGATGTTAGAATGGGACACGCCAGCGATTTATATTAGAAAAGGAAAGTCTCTGTTAATATGATTTAAGTTAAAAAACGAGCGGAGTTATTGAAAAAAAAATCGGATATTTAGAATGAGTTTTTCAGCGATTTATACGTAGAAAAGTCGTGTCAGAGATTATGGTTAAAAAGCAAGCGATTGTTGAAAAAAAAATCGGATATTTAGAATGGGACACGCCAGCGATTTATATTAGAAAAGTCTGTTAATATGATTAGTTAAAAAACAGCGAGTTATTGAAAAAAAAATCGGATATTTAGAATGGGACGCGCCAGCGATTTTATATTGAAAAAGGAAAGTCTGTTAATATGATTGAATTAAAAAACAGCGGAGGTTATTGAAAAAAAAATCGGATATTTAGGGCGGACCTTAGCAGTTATATTAAAAGAAAAGTCTGTTAATATGATTGAATTAAAAAACGGCGGAATTATTGAAAAAAAAAAATCCGGATATTTAGAATAGGACACGCCAGCGATTTATATTAGAGAAAAGGAAAGTCTGTTAATATGGATTAATTTAAAAAACAGCGGAGTTATTGAAAAAAAATCGGATATTTAGAATGAGACACTTGGCAGTTTATGAAAAGTCTGTTAATATGATTAGTTAAAAAACAGCGGAGTTATTGAAAAAAAAATCGGATATTTAGATGACTCCACAGGACGCCAGCAATTTATGTTGAAAAGGAAAATCATTTTAATATGATTGGTTAAAAAACAGCGGAGTTATTGAAAAAATCAAGGATGTTCCAGAATGGGACACGTAACGATTGTATTAGAAAAGGAAAAGTATTTTAATATGATTGGTTAAAAAATGACGAATTATTGAAAAAAAATCGGATATTTCAGGACGTTAGGACACGCCAGCAGTTTATGTTGAAAAGGGAAATTAAATAATACAAGTTGAATTGCAAAAACGGTATTGGAGTTATTGAAAAAAAAATCGGATATTTAGATAGGGACAATTTATATTAGAAGAAAGTCTGTTAATATGATTAGTTAAAAAACTGCGGAGTTATTGAAAAAAAATCCGGATATTTGAATACGGTTGTGATTCATATTATTAGAAGAAAAGTATTTTAATATGATTGGTTAAAAAACAGCGGATTATTGAAAAAAAAATCGGATATTCAGAATGGGACACGCCAGCGATTTATATTAGAAAAGTCTGTTAATATGATTGAATTTAAAAAACAGCGGAGTTGTTAGAAAAAAATCGGATGTTTAAGAATGGGACACGCCGAATTTTATATTAGAAAAGGAAAGTATTTTAATATGATTAGTTAAAAAATGACGGAGGTTACAGTAAGAAAAAAAAATCGGATATTTAGAATGGGACATAGCGATTTATATTAGAAAAGGAAAGTCTGTTAATATGATTGGTTAAAAAACAAGCGGAGTTATTGAAAAAAAAATCGGATGTTTAGAATGGGACACCTTGACGATTTATGTTAGAAAAGGAAAGTGTTTTAATACGGTTGGTTAAAAAACAGCGGAGTTATTGAAAAAAAATCCGGATATTTAGAATAGGACACGCCAGCCGATTTATATGAAAAAGGAAAGTATTTTAATGTGATTGGTTAAAAAACTATGCGGAGTTATTGAAAAAAAAATCGGATGATTTAGAATGAGACATAGTTTATATTAGAAAAGGAAAGTATTTTAATATGATTAGTTAAAAAACAGCGGAGTTATTGAAAAAAAAATCGGATATTTTAAGAATGGGACACGCCAGCGATTTATATTAGAAAATGGCCACAATATGATTAGTTAAAAAACGACGGGAATTATTGAAAAAAATCGGATATTTAGAATGGGACACGCCAGCGATTTATATTGAAAGAAATATTTTAATATGATTAGATTAAAAAACGCGGAGTTATTTAAGAAAAAAATCGGATATTTAGAATGGGACACATAAAGCGATTTATAATAGAAAGGAAAGTATTTTAATATGATTAATTAAAAAACAACGAATTGAAAAAAATCGGATGTTTAGAATGGGACACGCCAGCAGTTTATATGAAAGGAAAGTATTTTAATATGATTAGTTAAAAAACTGCGGAGTTATTGAAAAAAAAAATCGGATATTTAGAATGGGACACGTAGTTTATATTAGGAAAAGTCTGTTAGTATGATTGAATTTAAAACAAGCGGAGTTGAAAAAAAAATCGGATATTTAGAATGGGACACGCTAACAAATTTAACATATTGAAAAAGGAAAGTATTTTAATATGATTAGTTAAAAAACAGCAGGTTATTGAAAAAAAAATCGGATATTTAGAATAGGACATGACGATTTTATATTGAAAAAGGAAAGTATTTTAATGTGATTGAATTAAAAAACTG